>JAQJVL010002903.1:0-76747 GCA_035578905.1 Stictocephala bisonia | reverse complement strand
TTTTTTGGGGTACCCTACAATACCTCCTCAAGAAGCATTAACATCACAAGTGTGTCTAGATATGTACCCCTGCAATACCTCCTCAAGAAGTATTAACATCACAAGTGCGTCTAGATATGTACCCCTGCAATACCTCCTCAAGAAGCATTAACATCACAAGTGTGTCTAGATATGTACCCCTGCAATACCTCCTCAAGAAGCATTAACATCACAAGTGTGTCTAGATATGTACCCCCTGCAATACCTCCTCAAGAAGTATTAACATCACAAGTGTGTCTAGATATGTACCCCTGCAATACCTCCTCAAGAAGCATTAACATCACAAGTGTGTCTAGATATGTACCCCTGCAATACCTCCTCAAGAAGCATTAACATCACAAGTGTGCCTAGATATGTACCCCTGCAATACCTCCTTAAGATGCATTGACATCACAAGTGTGTCTAGATATGTGCCCCTGCAATACCTCCTCAAGAAGCATTAACATCACAAGTGTGTCTAGATATGTACCCCTGCAATACCTCCTTAAGATGCATTAACATCACAAGTGTGTCTAGATATGTGCCCCTGCAATACCTCCTGAAGAAGCATTAATGTCACAAGTGTATCTTGATGTTTACCTCTGCAATATCTCCTCAAGAGGCATTTACACTATAATTGCGTCTGGATATGTACCCCTACAATACCTCCTTAAGATGCATTAACATCACAAGTGTGTCTAGATCTGTGCCCCTGCAATACCTCCTTAAGAAGCATTAATGTCACAAGTGTATCTTGATGTTTACCTCTGCAACTACCTCCTCAAGAGGCATTTACACTATAATTGCGTCTGGATATGTACCCCTACAATACCTCCTCAAGAAGCATTAACATCACAAGTGTGTCTAGATATGTACCCCTGCAATACCTCCCTCAAGAAGCATTAACATCACAAGTGTGTCTAGATATGTACCCCTGCAATACCTCCTCAAGAAGCATTAACATCACAAGTGTGTCTAGATATGTGCCCCTGCAATACCTCCTTAAGATGCATTAACATCACAAGTGTGTCTGGATATGTACCCCTGCAATACCTCCTTAAGATGCATTAACATCACAAGTGTGTCTAGATATGTACCCCTGCAATACCTCCTCAAGAAGCATTAACATCACAAGTGTGTCTAGATATGTACCCCTGCAATACCTCCTTAAGATGCATTAACATTACAAGTGTGTCTGGATTTGGACTCCTATAATACATCCTCAAGAAGCATTAACATCACAAGTGTGTCTGGATATGTAACTTTACAATACCTCCTCAAGAAGCATTAATGTCACAAGTGTGTCTAGATATGTGCCCCTGCAATACCTCCTTAAGATGCATTAACATCACAAGTGTGTCTGGATATGTACCCCTGCAATACCTCCTTAAGAAGCATTAACATCACAAGTGTGTCTAGATATGTACCCCTGCAATACCTCCTTAAGATGCATTAACATCACAAGTGTGTCTAGATATGTGCCCCTGCAATACCTCCTTAAGATGCATTAACATCACAAGTGTGTCTAGATATGTACCTCTGCAATACCTCCTTAAGAAGCATTAACATTACAAGTGTGTCTGGATATGTACCTCTGCAATACCTCCTTAAGAAGCATTAACATTACAAGTGTGTCTAGATATGTGCCCCTGCAATACCTCCTTAAGATGCATTAACATCACAAGTGTGTCTAGATATGTGCCCCTGCAATACCTCCTTAAGAAGCATTAACATTACAAGTGTGTCTGGATATGTACCTCTGCAATACCTCCTTAAGAAGCATTAACATTACAAGTGTGTCGGGATATGGACCTCTGAAATTCCTCCTCAAGAAACATTGACATTACAATTGTGTCTGTATATGTATCTCTGCAATACCTGATCAAGAAGCATTAATGTCACAAGTGTGTCTGGATATTACCCCTGCAATACCTCCTTAAGATGCATTAACATTACAAGTGTGTCTGGATATGGACTCCTATAATACATCCTCAAGAAACATTAACATTACAAGTGTGTCTGGATATGTGCCCCCTGCAATACCTCCTTAAGAAGCATTAACATTACAAGTGTGTCTGGATATGTACCCCTCTGCAATACCTCCTCAAGAAGCATTAACGTTACAAGTGTGTCTAGATATGTGCCCCCCTGCAATACCTCCTTAAGAAGCATTAACATTACAAGTGTGTCTGGATTTGTACCCCTGCAATACCCTCCTCAAGAAGCATTAACGTCTACAAGTGTGTCTAGATATGTGCCCCCTGCAATACCTCCTCAAGAAGCATTAACGTTACAAGTGTGTCTGAATTTAATATTATTTGTGGACAGTCGATCTGTTTTTCCTTAAAGGTATTTTGATGTCTTTATTAGAATATTATATATAAGTGAAACTATTCTATTACTACTTACTGAATTTTAAAGAAAATTGCACATTATTGTGTGTATTCAATTATATAACTATTTTCTTGTTTCACTCTTTAATTGGATAGCTATCCAAGTCAAACAAAAATATTCCCAAAATATTTTAACAAAATAATATATAAATATTAAATTAGTATAATTTTAAACATGGCCGTTTGGAAATAATCAGCAATGGATAAACACTAATTTTGAAGGTGAACACTATTTCACAAAGTACCAAAAGAAGATTTTCAATAATCCAATATTAAGATGTATCTGCAACATTCTTCAATAACAAATTTAATAAATATATGAAAATAATGACCTCCCCCATTCAAAATCTCCCATTCCCTTTGTATAATTAAACCATGCTTTATAGTATAATAAAACTATAGCCTGTTATTTATACAGGGTGTTTAAAAAATAATGACCCAATTTGTTTATAGCTATATTTATTGAAACAAGAGCTTTACCCAAAACATATTGGATATTACATTTCATAAAAGTTTACGAAAATGTATCATAACATGTTCAGTATGTCTCCCATTTGTCACCACAGAGTACATATGGTCAATAGCTGAATTCGTTCCCCAACTGTGCGTAAGTGTATATTAAAAATTAATACATCGACTAGATATTATACATGCTGCAAATGGAGGACATATTACATATTTATGATATATTTTCGAAAACTTAATTCTTTTGTAAGATATTTAATGTCCATTATGTTTGGGTAAATGATATTGGTTTCAATGAATATATCTATTAAAAATCTAGTCATTATTTTTTAAAACATTTTGATTTACATCTATTTATCTTTTACTTGATTAATGTTTAAATCCACTAATATTATAAAAGTAATATTATATTTTGAATAAAAAATATTTTCATATTAATTTTTTTAGTCTGATGATAACTTGTAAGCAAAAGATCTCATGCAAATAAAATTATATATTTGGAATTATGAAAATTAATTTTTTAGTTTGAATATTTAAGTAACTAGCTTGTATATTATTTGTACCTAATAAACATACCTGTAACAAATTGGTGTCCTTTTTTGAAATATCACAAAACTACATTCGCGTTTGTAAATGATACACTACATTTAACTTTAGTCCACTATTACTTTATTTTTACTACTAATTCCCAGTCTACCTTTATATTTAGTTTATGTGAATAGTAATTAATAAGGAATTACATTTTTATAGATGAAACTCGTCTAGCCAGTCACTCATATTTTGTGGATGTATTTTATATTTTTTTGGTCTGGTTAGCCTTCTGGGAAATCGCTGCGGTTTCTTTTTTATTTTAAACCCTTTTAAGTTCATAGGGTCGTAAGGCATGACTGTTTCAGATATTTTTTTTTCGCTTTCAACTGCTAGCTCGAGATTAGGAGGTAATTTTTCACTATGAACGTCTTCTAATATTTCTTCAATGTTTACTTGTTTTTCTTCTTTTTCGAATGCTGCTTGTAAAGGCATGATAAAGGCGTTAATGTAAACAGTACCACACTTAATTTCAGTCAAATGCTAAGCAACTGTTTGTATGTAATATATGTAATATAATACTATTATTATTTGTTGTCCTGAGGAACATAATTTATTAACCAATCGAACATTTAGTCCGTGTGTAGTAATCAATACAATTAAGAACTGTTTAACCAACTTATTCTACTAAAACACTTAAACAGTCACAATTTGCTTGATTTGTTTCTATAATATTCTTTGTGAAACAATTATGACTAGTCAGACCTTAGATAACTAATTTTCATTATAATGCACGAGATAGTTTATCAACTTGTTATCTTAACTAGCAACTAAATATTACCGATAGGTTTTAGTATGCTGGGAGTAGTCGACAAGCAGTGGATTTTTGAATAGAAACTTACTTAACTGACAAATCACACACGAGTAAAAAACTTTCCTCAGAAGTTGAGACGTGCTGCTTGTTGAGAGCGTCTCGTTTGTGCAGGAAAACTTTCCCACTTCGTGATTGTTGCCGGTCTAAATTTACTTACGAAACCACTCCAAGCTTGACATGCATTGCTTTACATTACATTCTGAGATACATACGGCAATCATGTATTGTAAGGGATATCATGTATTAAAACATACTTTCAATATATTATGAATTGGTTTCATAATTATACTTATTCATTATTCATTACTACGACCCCGACCGTAGACATTCGGGTGGATATGAGGGGTGAATGATTATGATAAATCTGGGTGAACGCATGTAGTTATTGTTACTAACTAAGGCCAACTGTACCTTACTAACATCATTTATCAATAGCCAAAATACAGAGTAATAAACGTCCTCAATGTTATTCTTCTTTCTAAAAACACTATATTAAAAACATTCCTTATAGTGAAAAAACATGAATATAAAAATTGATTTAGTGATATTTTTATATGGAACTTTTGAAAATGAAAGCACTCTTTATTATTTATTGAAGAAAAGCATGACAACAATTTTGAAATCGATTCCCAAAACACTGATCCAAAAATGTGATTAAATTTAGATTTCTATTGAGTATGATTGTATGTGAAATAGTGTTACTTTCTTTTTTTATTTCAGCAAATTCAGGCAGAGTCTCTGTGCATTCTTTTTGTGAACAGGTGACACGATATATCTGAGGATGGGATAACAAAGCGCAAAGTAGGCTGGACCTTATTACGATAAGATTTCCGTGACGTATATTTATGTTATTCTACATATTAATAACTTACTAAGACAATCTTAAAACTTAGGCTTAAGCGGCCGGTGATAACTAGAATCTACATTTTTCCGGTGTTAACCCGTGTCAAGGTACTATCTACAATATTTACAAGATGACCAGACGTTTCGCCCATACTGTGATGTGACATCCTCAGTGGTTTCTCTGAGACTGAATCGGGACTGACTGATGCTCTGGAGTTTGGCCCTGTGATCAAACGCAGCTTTGACCAAAGTCATTTGCTGCAGTAGCTCTTTTTGAAATTAAACTGAAGCGAACTTTTTTTTACATCCCACCATTAGTGGACGAAGCTAAGGTGAAGGAATTCATGACAATATCCTAAGAGGGTGTACACAGGCCCCCTTAATAACAATTGCATTATGGACAGGCCGTAAGGGTCTGTTTAGTGTTTTAGCAGCTTACTGTAAAAACTATGTTACAACCCATGCAGGGCGAAATTATATTGGAGGGTGAAATTATATATCGGGGAATGATCTTCCAGGTTTTATAACAGGTGGTGGGGTGGGGACTGGTTAACTGTTGGCAGGTATGCTGGTGGGAGGTGGAGGCACGACCCTACTTGGCCTACGGTCATTGGCCGAAGAATCAATATGACTGACTCTTCCATTTTATTTTATTTCAATTTACTTAAAATGTGTTCCCATGTCTTTGGCAGCCATATACTATCAATCTTATTATAAGTATTTCTTATTTCTGTATATTTATATAGCTTCCCTTACGATTCTTGGGTAGTAATGTGGGATGTTGGCAAGGAATTTAGTTTTGTCAAATAAAATTCCATGATTACTTTTTGTGCTATGTTCAGAAACTGCAGACATATGCCTTATATGTTCCTTAATCCTTGTGGAAATTAACATCTTTGTTTCCCCCTATGTAGTCTGACCCGCAACTACAAGGTATTTCATATTCTCCAGACACAGCTAATGGAATTTTATCTTAGACTGGCCCCGGAAAATTCTTAGTCTATTCGGTGGCTTGTAATGGTTTTATATTTTTTACTTTATATCCTGCCATTATTTTCCATTGTTCCCTTTATGTAATGTATATGCCTTTTTTGAAGTAATGCTTATCTTGTCTATCTATTCTATTGTCTTGTTCTTTCCTCTTCAGATGGTTTCCAATAGTATTATTGATTTCTCTAATCGAATATCCAATCTGTTTTAATGTTGAATGTAATATTTGTCTTTCAATATTAGTTGGATTTGTGTTTCAATATTGTAGATAGTACTCTGAAGCGGTTGTCACCGGAAATTTAGATTCTAGTTATAACTAAGACAAATCTAATATTCAATACAAAATGTATGTTAGTGGTTTTACAATAAAAGGAGTATCGACTATATTACTTGTATTAATAGGCATTTGTAAATGCAAAATGTAAATGTTTAGATGTATTTATAACTACTTTTTGAAGTAGGAGGCCCATTGTTTTCCTAGTTTTCAAAATGTGAATAAAGAACGTATTCAGACTGATTAAAGTGATGAACCAGTACATTTTAAGGAGAGCATTATTTTTAAAAACACTTTCAGTCTACGTTGAGTTCTAACCTGCGCTATATATAACTCAAGCTTAGAGTGCTGATAACTAGACAGCTCAACCACCAGCTCACCGTAGTATAAGTTATTTATGTAAAATGTATGGATGGATTACTATAGTATTTCTTGCCAAAGATTCCTGTGTAACTCTTCGATTTCTTTTTTTTTTTTTTTATTTAAGGAGAGGCCGATCTCCTTTTTAACCTTACTCTACCCATTCCTCACAGACTATTGATCTGTGCGAATAACGTATTCAGACACAGTAAGGGGGGGGGAACCGGCACTGTAGGGTGTGAACATTACTGATAAATCTTCTCGTTTAGGCCGGGTCGGACCAGTGCTATCTCTAACCCAGACTCAAAGACTTGACAGCTTAGACCGCTGGGCCACCGGCTCGCACATTCAATTATGGATAAGGAATTTTCTATTTACGAATGTTTTGACGAAAATAACTTCCTTTCGTGGATGTCTTTTGGGATCCTGAGTTTTCGATTATGATATTTAACACCTTTCGACTCTCTCAGGCGACATAGTGTGGGTGATGTTTTTTTTTTTCATGCTCTTGCATGGCCACTGCAAGTCAGTCGATAAGATAAGTCTGATAGCTCCATAAGGAGTAAACTCTATAAGTGTCCCCCCTAAGATGTATGTCCTGTGTTAGACGCTTAGGCCATGCCGATAATTATACTGATGATTACAATATGTCCTGTTTTGTAATAATGGTAATTGACTTAATAATTCGACAAGTTATCATCTCGGTCTGTTATTAGCTTTTTAATTTCCATTGTATTTTTATTAAATCCGAATAACTTTAAGGTTTAAAATGTAAAGTTTGAAAAATCATTGTGCTACTGGTGAAATCCTTGTTTTAACATCGCCTGGGTGCCTATGTGTTGGTGAAAGCGCAAATGAAAAAAATAAAATAAAACTAATAATGTCCGTTTGTATTATTAGTTTTACCAAGTTTACCTTACATTTTATTATTATTATTACTGAAAATTATATTGACATTAAAATCGGTACTGACGTCTTGTCCTTCTTATAATCCATCAGTATTTTTTACCAGGGCTGAACTGCATATTATAATATTTAAGGTCACCAAAATATGTTATATAGTAAATTGTTATGTGTTGAATTTTTTACTATAAAAAAATAAATGCAATAACAAATAAAACAATTATTTGGTTATGCGTTAAAATTAAAAACCATTATGACATGACGTAAACCTCATAGTCGTGACCATAGACTTAGGTACACGCAAGAGCATGTTATAAGGATTCAAATTATGCTTAAGATAAATGCTGAAAGATCTCTGTTTACTCCACTTATGGTTATTATTTTAATGGGCTCCATTACTTCATCGAACATACACAACGCTTACAGATGAAATAGAAGGCCTACATCATTGTTATTTTATAATTATCATATAAATTGTGCCCTTGAAAAAATACAATATTTTTTAAGGTTCTTTCCTCTTTAGGAAAATTTACTTTACCAAATTCAATATGTTAATGTGATTATTTTCTATTATTTATGTATACTCAATTGAATTACGTAATTTATATACAACCTACTTTGTCCGATTAATCCTGTCTACATTATTAAATAAGTCCCTCAACCTTCCTCTGATGATCACCAATTGTTGGTAGCCCTGTAACACAGCAACTTGGAGTCTAAGAGTGGAGATGTTTTTCGATAGTTTATATGCTCGAACATGACATCCAATCATTGGTTGCCATCGACGTGGAAACCACTAGAGAAGTCTAAGGTTTTTGTGTTAGGGTGGTAATCAGGGTAGGTAATGGAACCGAATATCAGTTTAAAGTTAGCTAAAAATCATGACAAGATTGCGTGGTTCGGAGTCCACGTAAGGCAGTACGAACCTTAGATATCCCGGCTATTCCGCAATTAAGAAAAAGATCATTTTAAAGAACAGTCAACCTTAAATACTAATAATGCATACACTCATTCTTCTATAATATTGCTCTATATCACAACACCCTAATTATGAATAATGAATCAATGTATGGAAAAAATGTATTCTTCAATGCTCATTAACAGTTTCAGAGTAAGAACCCACACAAATTACACACGACCTTAATACTCCTCTGCAAAAGTTGAGACGTAATGTTTGTTGAGTCACATCTTCCACGTGCAAAAGTTTTCCGCTCCTTTGGTTTACTTAACCCACATCCAAACTCAGAATATACATGTGTGTTCTGTTTTGTTTAAATTACACGCACGGATTCTTACCTGTGCTTGTACAATTTATTTTGTTTCTTTTGCGATTTCCTCTTGACAGAATCTTCTTTATTCTTTCAGTATTTAAACAAATTGGACGGTAATTTGGTAATTTTGTTTAGTTTCTAATAAAATTGTTCTTACAAAAAAATTTGTAAAGCCTCACTATAAACAATGCTCTGGATATTGAGCTATTAATAAACGGTCTTTTCTGAGCTACGTCGATCTCAGTTAGTAACAAAGGCTACACTCAGTCTGTTACACTCATCACACTCATTCACCCCTCATATATCTACGGTAGAGTCTTAATACTAAATAAAAAATAATTAAGACTCCACATTGATTTATATAAAAATTATAATAAAACCTATTTTAATACTAATCGTTTTCAGTAATTTTAGCAATAAAAATTAGCCTATGTTGAATAAAGTGCCTTAACAAAATAAAATTTTTACGAAAAAGTGCTTGAAATTATTATTGTAAATCAATTTGTTGCTATTTACTTGTTCATTTGGTTGAAAAATATGTAAATATTCATTCATTCAAATTGTTACTGTTGCCGTTTTATTAACACACCCAAAAAAAACATTGAACAATCACTATTCATTCATGTATTATTAAGATACTGATGTTATATATCTGGATGAACATCAAGAGTAAATGAGTGTGATGAGACTAGATGAAGAATGAAATTATTGTTTCTAAGGTTGACTGTTCTTTAGAAAGAGCCTATTACGAGTAGCTCAATAAACAGGTCATCTAAAGAACATACACATTCAAAACGTTATTCATCAAAGTGCTAAAAAAGGAAGAAAGTAAATATATACAAACCATTCAATTTGAACATTTTTTACTATTCAATGTTCAAAACGCACAGAGATTACGATTGTTTGGTATATGCTTGATATAGCAAGGCTTGCTTTAAACTATGTTTTGGGTATATAGGCTAAGAGGTTCATGTTTGGAAATATGTTTTTGCCAAGTCAATAGAAGCAGGATCTAGACTGCAGAGGAGACACAAATATTAAAATACTGTAGGTTATATTTGGTTTGTGGCATCCGATCTCAATATAGCACCTGTTTTTTTTTTTTTTTTCTTCTTTTACTAGAACTGTAAACAGACATTCAATTTATCCAAGCCGTATATTTAACATATATTTTAGCGAAGAGTTCAAAATTGCATTCCATAGTGATTTGATCTTAATATACGTAGGTGATCGTTGTAAAGGTTAAGTAGGAATTATTATTGGTCAGTTAACTGTATTATGTTTAAATTTATACATTATGAATAAAAATTTTATAAAATATTTTTTTTATTTTTCAATATATAGCTACTTAAATATTTTTCATTTTTCCAAAGTAAAGATTTAAGCAGCTTATAAAAGCAGCCTATTGAAAGCACCGATGTGAGAGAGATGCACTTAAGTGGTGGAATGGAGATGGAGTACTAATCTTCTCCCACTTTTTTGGTGAACGTCAAAGATCAAAATACCATGGCTATGCTGTCATTCAATTTTATGTTGTTATGGCAATCAAGAAAACCGTAGTTCATATGCTGGCTGCACAGTAACAATCCCCACCCTCTAAGTCATTACAAGAATATAGCGTTGATTAATTTGATTAACACTAATGACGCACCAATCTTTGAATAATTAAACTAAGTAAATATTTAGTATTCAAACAACAACTATACATAATATCAATAATCATATAAGTAAACAATAACTATTAATTAAACAAGAACAATTCATTACAGTTAATTTTTAACTAAACTCAATTGTGGAAGATATTCACACCTGTAATAGACGGCAGCACAGGATTATGAACGTTTACACTCCACTGCTAAAACCCCTTGTGTGCTAATAATAACATACAGGTCATTTACTGTCCGGCCCTATATAGTTCTCTTATAACATCATACTTTAGATTCATTAACATTTATATTTTTATGCCAAGGGAAATCTCGAATGTAAAACAAAGCTTTAAAATATATTTATTTAACTCTTTAAACGTAAATCAGCTGTATAATATGATACATTGGGTTTAATCATTTGTAATAAAAAAAAACAGCTGATCCGTGTGTGTTTACAACAAGAAGCGATCAGTGTTTGGTTAGTTTTTCTGAAATAAAAACTCAGTAATCGTCAACTAATAATTAGTCTGAAATGGATAGTAAACCAGTTTTTGATATTGCTAACCAGTTTCTACAAGTCGATCCTCCTGTTGTGGTGGCCCAACACTCTAAGAGCGTAGAAGATAAATCTAAGATAATATCTTTGGTGAGGAAAAGAACTTTCATTATATTTATATAATTTAGTTATACTTTTACTTGATTGATTGTTTATTGTTATCAATTTCTTTTTAGTATTAAAGGAGGGTTGAGGTCCTTTTTTTTAATTTACTCTGCCCAATCCCCGTGTACTATTAATCTGTGCAGAGAACTTATACACACAAGGTAAGGGGAAGAACCAGTATTGTATAAGGTGAGTATACGAATAAAAACTTCCAGTCAAGGCCTGGATCTAAACCTGAGTACAAAGTCCTAACTAAGGCTCAAAGTCCTGACGCCTTAGACCACTCGGCCTCCGGCTCTTCCAGTTAATCTTGGTATTAGATTTTTTTTGTTTTTATCCACTACAAATCTATTGTTATATACATGTACATTTAACAACACAAACTCCTAAATCTGTAATTAATCTGAAGAATCAGTAGCTGAGTGGTCAAAGGCGCCATGACAGAGATAGCGCTGGTTCGAATCCTAGAAAGGGGGCAACATTTTCAAATTACTATCTTCATAGCTGTGTAAGCAAGATTAACTTTAATATTTCTGCAACAACTTAGTAAGTCAGATATAACTGGAATTATAACAATGAAGAGACCGATAACAATGTAAGGATATACAATAAGATATTTTTCAGGAGCACCTTAAGCCTACGAACTCTCCTGAAATTGGTGGGAGGACCAGATATACAGGCAACGATTCTGAAGTGAAAAGGAAGAAGTACACAAAGCAAGTCCTCAGTTACATATTCCCCCCAGGCAATGGGAAGAGGATGGAAAAAAGTATGAACAAAACGTGAGTATATTATATATTTCATTATACATTTATGACGTAAAATAACAATTATTATCAATTAGACACCAATCGTAAATATAAAGTTAGATGAGAGAGGTAGATGAATATGATGAGTGAAGAGGAACGAGTGTAGTCATTGTTACTAGCTATAATTTGTGTGTTTTTAAAAAAAGCTTTTATTAATTTTCCCAATAAAGGGGTGTCAAGGGAACCTACAGTTTTAAAAGAAAAAAAAAACCGTATTATGGTCGATTTTAACCCAAATAACCTTTTTCCCTCCCTACACAGCATTTCCCGGGACTAACACCGACATGGCCCCTAAGACTTTTTAGGTTCTCCCCGAAAGCAACCATGGGGAAACCAGCCAGAAAAGACCGATTATGAAACCTCTTTATCAATTTTCATAAATATCTCTTTTTTATTAAAGCTTGTAAAATTTTTGGGAATTAGATGACTTTTATTTAAAATTTTTTTTTTGGTTATTTGTAAGATTTTTGGGTAAAATGTCTAATATATTTAATATTTGCATATTTATTTAGATTATGATAGTATATTTCAATTTATTTTTCAAAAATATTTTTTAAAGATTGTTTTTCTTTTTTTAAAAAATTTACTTCGTCTTACAGATTTGATGTTAAAAAAATTGCTTTTTTTATTCTTTTTTTAGTTTTGGGAAAGGGGTTTAAAAAGTGGTATTATGACTTATCTTGCGATTTTTTTTTATTTTCTCTCAACCAGCATCTATAGATGACGTATCCTTTTGGGGAAAAGCTCCCGGGCATTTAAAAGGGACAAAGAGAAATAGAGGGTTTGTGTCTAAAAGGGGAAAGATATTGATGCATTGCTTTGGTAATTTTTCTTTTTGCTTTTATAATTTATTCAAAAATTTTTTTTATTTATCCTAAGGTTTTTTTGTAATGGAATTTTCTGCCATATATATTCCAAGGAAAAAAGGGCCATAAATATAAAAACTTAAGTAGGGTAAGTATTTTTTTTAAAAATTTTGTTTTTTAAAAAAGGGGTACGCTTCGCGTGCCAAACCCAACACTCGCTGCATCGATACACCTGGCCTTCAGTCCATGTGACTTTTGATTAAAAGTAATAGTAGATTAACTGTATAGGTAAAATAAAAATATTAAATGAATTACATATTTCACTTACTAACTTGCATTGCTTTAGTTTTAGTAAAAACACCAATGGTATACAAACCCTTTTTCAACTTTTCATTTCATTTTTTTTTATTTAACAGTGAAATTTTAACTTTTAATGATCAATATTTATGTCAACATAAAAAAATTTATACAGGTATTAAATTTACTAAAATTAACCCAAGTTTTTTAAGAAAAAAGGAAAAATTTTGAGGGATATTTGTACCCTTAGGAAGGGGAATTTCGAAAACCCTTTTTCAGTGTCCCACTAGGCCATAAGGTAAATATTAAACTAAATTTAATATCTCATATTTTGGGGTTTTTGCGGGGGCGATGTTGAATCAGTCAGGAGTCGGGATTTTAATTTTATAGTATGATTTTTTATACGTTTATTACTAACTATAAAAAAATCTTTTTCATAATAAAATATATAAAAGAAAATAATGAATCAGTGATTTGGAGGCCCTTCTTTATTGGGTTTGTAAATTTGACCCAACTTGGGTTAAAACCTAATTTTGTTCATATTTTCATAATTTTAATTTTTGTTTTATAATAAATTGAAACAGAGATACCCTGTTTTTGACAAAATACCCCGTAAGGGTTTCTTTTCTGTAAAAATTTTTCTTTTAATTCACTAAAAATCATTATTTTATTATCATTAATCCCCATGTATTGAAAATATTATTACAAAATTGATCTCAAAAGAATGAGGGAGCATTTTTCCCCATAGTTTTATTATTTGATAACCCCCGTTTAGGATATTTATTTAAAAATTTATAAACACCCTTTTTTGAAAATTTTTTTTTAAAATTTCATTGAAGGGGATAACTGTTCTAATACAAATTAAAATATGGTATTTTTTTAAACCCCAAACTTCTAAATTTTTAAAAAAAATTCAAGAACCTTTTTTTAATCTTTTTTTTTTTTTTTTTTTTTTTTTTTTTTTTTTTTTTTGAAAAAACGCTTTTTAATGAATAAATTTTTTCGTAAAATTTTTATTGCAAATTATCGCATTTAAAATTCCCAACAATATTGAATCATAAATGTCACATAATATTTCTTATTTTTATGAAAAAGAATCAAAATTTATTTATACAACTACGATTGTTTTTTCTACAAATTATTTTACAAAAAAAATTTTTTCAAAAATGTTCTCCTTATTTGATTTTTGTGATTATTTATTTTTTAACTCAATTTAAATCCCTTCCATCTTATAGTTCTAACCCCCGTTTTGATTGGATCCCTTCTCCAAAAATTTTTGCAATTCCATGAGGGACCCAATCAATTTTTCTCTGTCATCATTTCAGTCTATGCTTTCTGTTCTCCTTTTGTCTTCTTATAAATGAGTTTCATTTTCAAACATGTACTAGGAAAATTACAGTACAACAACTATCCATCGGGGACAAACTCCATAACGCAAGCGATATAGTAAAACAGTTGCTGTGGTAAGTGTTGTGATTAAAAGTGAATGACAGTGGGGAGGTCCCGTGCTGATTTTGAAAAATTAAAACCCGCTGGGAGAAGTTTTTGGGAATCTATTTTTTAAAAATATTAAACCAAGAATAAGAAATGGGTTTCACAAATTTTTTTTTAGTTTTAGAAAATTTAAATTTTTTTGAGAATGGATAACGCATCTTCTCGTCTTCAATTTATTAAATTAAACGTAGTATTGTTCTTTTTGAAGTTTTTGGGGAAGATTAACAGCTATTTTTGATCCCCATCACAGTGGTTGAAGGGACAAAACCCGGGGTTTTTTTCCAGAACCATTTTAACTCAATGGTAGATAGGAAGCACCACTTTAAAACTGTACATCCCTAAAACCCATCCCTACAAAGTAAATGACAGCCCAAACCCAAAAATTTTCGGTAATAGAAAGTTTTATAACTTCGATCTGTATTAGAAGTTTTTTTTAAAAGTGATTTTTTACAGTGTCCCAACATCAATTTATTGGCAAAAAAATAACAGATTTGTTCAATTTCGGGTTTAAAAATTGAATAATATGGGAAAAATCGTTAAAAAAAAAATAGTAAGCAACTTTTTAAAATAAATTTTGTTTAATGTTTGAAGTTTTATCATTTTTAAATTCTGTTTAAAAAACTGATCTCAAGGGTAAGCCCTAAGGGAAATTTTGAAAACGTTGGTTCTTTCATATCATGTTTTTGAAAAAATATAAAAAAACTGAATTGAATAAAAAACTATTAAAATTACTTTTTCTTTTAAAAAATTAGTCTAAAAATATTGTTCCCATTGAAAAAAAAAATAACCGTTTTGGAAAATGGTGGCCTTTTTTTCAAATATAAAATATTATTTTTAATTTGTTAAAAAGGTAAATTTCCCACTTAAAGTTTTTGTCATATTATTGTTTCCAATCTATTGGTGGTCCTTAAAAAAAAAAAAATCTCCCTTTTTATTATAATTAAGGCAAAAATCCTAAAAATCTTTAAAACTTAGATCTCAGAGTTTATTTTTTTTAGTTTGGTTCAAAGTTAAAATAGTATACAACTAACAATTATTTTATTTTTTTTTTAAAGAGAGATATCCCCCAAAGGGGCTTTAGACTGTGGCGAACGGGGGTCTTTTGATACGAGAATTAGAGAGCGTTAACAAAATATTTAATGTATGAAAAATTGTAGACGTACCTTTTACTTGGATGCAAAAATCATTCGGGGACATTTAATTTAAACTTTTTTGGCATCAGAAAAAGTCTATTGCAGTTTACTCCTCCCCTTTTAAGCGAACCTTCCCCAATCTTTGGTGGGCCAACAGCATCATAGCATGGGTCTCCCCCCCTCTTCCCCCCTACAGCCCCCTACTATCTTCTCCTTGCCTCTGTTTCTCTCTGGTACTTAAAAAGCCATACGAGCACTTTTGGGGGGCCTTCCCCGGTAATCACACTTAAAGGCCCCTCCCCCAAATTTTCGCTTGGTCTATTTTTTTTGTTTTTGGTTATCTAAAATTTTTCCGGAATTTTCCTAAAAAAGGTTTTTGTTTTGGAGTTTAAATGGACTTGGGGTTTTATGTCAATGTTTTTTTGTTATTTTTAAGTTTTTCGTTTAACTTGATACTTTTTTATTATAATCAACTGAAATGTATGTTTTGTTTTTAACGCTTTTTTCGATATAAAATATTTTTTTTGGGGAATTCTCTAAAAATATGTTTTTAATATTTTTAAAAGGGGATTGAAAATTTTGGGTTAAGTGTTGTCTTAACAAAAAAATTTGACGGGTTATATTCGTTATTTTAATATGGGGGGAAAACCTACCGCTTCGCGTGAAAATTCCCTTTTTCCCAAAGCTCGTAAAGGGAAGGTCGCCTGGGGCCTCACCTTGTAACTCTCCTTTAGCCCCTTTGTGAAACCGATTTGGGGGCCTCGGGGAATACCTTAGCCTCTATTGGGGAATCCGTTTGGGGCGGTTTTACTTATATTTCTGTACAGCTCCTTCGGGGTTCTAGTTTTCTGCGGCCTCGGAAAAGAGTGGGCCCTAGGGCCTACCGAACACTTAACCCATAGAAAAGATTTTGGGTTTTGGGGGGATGGACCCCCCAAATTATTTTTTTAAAAATTAATGTTATATTATAAATTAAATATTTGAAACGATCCCTCATTTGGTGTATTTATCAAACACACTTACCGGGGGGTTTAAAGGGGTAGGGTTTTTTGTTTTTGGGGGGCATCTTTGGCCCTTCCAAAAAATATAAAGGTATATTTTATATGGAGAAAATACTGTATTTTAACTCCATTGGGGTATTTATTTTTGGTTTCCCCCTTTTTTGGTTTTAAGATTTTTTTTTCATCATTTTTTTTTGGCCATATGCCCATATTTTTTCCTTTTTCATAATAGAGGGTATTTTCATACAAAAAAAAACTTAAAATTTTACCCCCCTTTGAGTGATAAATGAGTTTTAAAAAACTTTAGATATTCAAATTTTATTTTGGGGGCCCACTCCCCCAAATTTGTAATATTTAATTGAAATTCATATACAAGGTGGGTTTGTTACGCTGTAGAACTGTAAAGGGGTTTAAAAATTTACTCAAGCTCTTTTTCAAGTTGGTCTAAAAAATATTTAAGCTTTTTTCCCCCATAAAAAATACTTTGGGCATTTTTGGGGGGTAAAAAACCCCAAAAACCCCGGGAACCCAAAAAGGTATTTTTAATACCTTTTTTATAAAGGAGTAAAAATTTTTCCTGGATATTTCATTTTGGGCCTCAATTAAAGTAAACATTAAGGGGGGTAGGGGGGGGGCGTAAAATTATGGGCCATCAGTTGATCCATGGGGGGCAGCTCAAAAAATGTAACTGTACTTTTAGGGGGAAATTAAAAATTAATATTTTTTGAAGATTTTTTTTATTTAAAATTTTTCTAACTAAAATTGTTTTTAGTATTTTTATTTGAAATTTTGAGCCTAACATTAAATCTAAAATTCAAAAATAATTTTTATAAATCTACAAATTAGAAAAAAATAGTAGTCCAATTCTATGCCCGTTTGTAAAAACTTATCCCGATTAAAATTTTTACTAAATTTTGTAAGGGGCTACAGCAACAATATTTTTACTTATTTTATATTATAGGTCTTCATTTTTTTTTATTTCTTTAAAAAATTTCACAAAAAAATATTTTTTGATAAAAAATTTATTTCATGAATTATAATAAAATAAAATGTTAGAACCCCGTGTCGGGGTTGGGTTTCCTCAAAAACTAAAAAAGATAAAAATGTTTAAATCTTTACCGCACCTAAATTTTAATGATTTTATTCCAAGGGATTTTCTACATGTTTTTTTTTTTAAAACCATTCACAAATCACAAGGTTTGAAAAGTTAGTTTTTATTTATTTTTTATTTTTTTTTTTTGGCTAAAAAATATTCACGATGGCAGCTGAAATCAATAAATTAGAAAACAAATCAAAAGTGGCGCTAAGAATGAAATTGAAAATTAGGGACAAGAAGACCCCGCGCAAAAGAGCTCAAGAACTGTTGCAGTAAGCGCGCGGGGGAACTAAATGAAATTTAAGGGAAACCTAGGGCGTTCAGAGGTATTCCGATAAATTTTTAAAAATTGTAAGAATTATAAAATTTTTCTTTAATTTAAAAAAATTCTGGAAAACAATAACTTTTGGGGATGAATCTGGTACCATAATGCCTTGGATGCCCCAAACGAATCTTGTTTTCCCCCCAGCTATGCAGGGGCCAACTACTCGGGCCACTAATTTTTTAAATTTGGGTTTTTTTTTGGTTTTGTAGTAAGGTATAAGTTGGGTATTTGAGGGGTTTAAAGGGTACACAGAATTTGATGACAGATTTTCATAATGGGAAAAAAGTGATCGACACTACC
Source organism: Stictocephala bisonia (assembly GCA_035578905.1). Lineage (NCBI taxonomy): Eukaryota > Metazoa > Arthropoda > Insecta > Hemiptera > Membracidae > Stictocephala > Stictocephala bisonia. The sequence goes on along the minus strand of JAQJVL010002903.1, from coordinate 58,260 downwards.
TTAGGGCAACCTAACCCTTATGTCAATGAGAAATTTTTATTTATTTTTTTTATTTATTGTTTAAAGACCCCGACGTAAAGATAGGGGGAAATAGGTTTTAGAAGGTTGATAGTGTAATACGTTTATCATTGTTACAAAAAAAAGGCCGATTTCCTAGAAAGTGTCTTTAATTTAAATCCCAAACTAATAAACAGCCGGGGGTTTCATTCCCTTTGAAATGTATTATGACTCTTTTGGGGATCAAAACTAAGAACCATTAGCAATAATTTTTTCCTTTTAAAATACCTTGCCTTTTTTTTGTACTTAAGCACCCCCCCGACCCTCGTCAATTATCATCGCCGTTAGTAAAGTTTTACCTGGCCGATCCCAACAACTAATTTATTTTTTTTTAATACAAAAATTTTCCAGTACTTTCTTCTCACCCTTTGATTAAAGGGCTATTTCCCAACTTATATTTTTTGGGTTGTGGGTATCAACCCACTCTATCAGTTTAGCCTAGATCTACCAATTATTAAAAATTTGGGGGCACTTATACGGTTGGTGTTTTCCCCAATTACACAACTAAAAAAAAACTCTTTAAATATATTCTATTTAATTGAAATGCCATTATTATTTGGATTCATTAGAAAAAATTAAATGGCCCCAAATCGGAAATACTGTTTTGGGGAAAATTTCCCTAAATTTTTTTTAATTTTTCAAAAAAAAAGGGACAGCCCCAAGAAACTGTTTCAGCTTATTTGAAAGGGAGGCTCTTTAAAAAACATAAAATATTTTTTTACGTTAAATTTAACTATAGAAAAAAATAAATAGATTTTTTTTTCTATTTTAAAATATTGGGGGGTTAAGTTGAGGGGGGTTAAAATTTGAGTCGATTTTACATGAAATATTGCAATCACTGTCGATAGCCTTGTCAATTTTCCCTTTCCAAAGCAACAGGACCACATTTTACGAAATGGTAAAAATTGGGGGTTAAAAAAATTTTTAAAGGGAAACATTTTTTTTTTTTTTTGTTTATTTCTAACATTTTAGTTTAAAGGGCGGGTTTGGGTTATTGACTTAATTCCTTTCAAAATTTTTTTAACAAAAAACCCCTTACCTTTAGTATGGATGGTAAAAAATTGTATTTTTCTTTTTTTGTGTTATTCAAATTGAGGGTTTAATTATACGGGGGTTTTTACCAAAATCCTTACTTTAATATAATTATTTTTTTTAAGAACCAAAACAAACCTTTGATAGACTAAGTTTTAAATTCTTTCACTTCCACATTTCACAAAGTTTTATAGATTTTTTTGTAACATATCTAGGCGTAATTTCAATAGAAAATAAAAAAATTAACACTTCTTAACTGTGTTGTTCTTTAAACGTCCCCCAAATATAAAAAAGTCTTAAATTTAATTATTCTTCAAAAATAAAAACAAAGAATGAAATTTTTTAAATCATTTATTTTAGTGATAGTTAAAAATTTATTTTTTAAAAAAAATAGGCTGCCTGTAATTTTATTTTTTTATTGAAAATTTTAATATATATTTATTTTTTTATTTTTAAAAAAAGCTACCCCGAAATAGGATTCAATAGTTTTCAGTAAGTGCAAAAATTTGATGTTTGTGGGAAAATGTGTCCTTTTACAAATTTAAAAGAAGCAGCTACAATTAAAATGTCAAATTTTAATTTAATTTTTAATTGTCCAGTAAGATAAGTTGTTTGACTGGGGAAGTGGGGTTTTATGAGTTGAAGAGTGTTTTTTTAACACTTTAGTCTTAGTTACTATCTGAGGCTGATTGTTCCTTACAAGAAAATTTATTAAAACCCAATATTTTACAACTGTGGGACCTACACTTGTGGGAAACCAAACCATTGAAAATTTGGGGTCTTATTTCGTAACTGGCAAGGGCAGATAAAATTTTTTGTTCTTACTCAACTTCCGCTAGTCTACCACAAAATGAAAAACTTAAAGGATTGAATTTTTTTTTTTTTGCTTTTTATTTTCTTATTACTTTATAAGTATTAGCTAAAGAAATAAAAAACAGCAAATCTATGTTTTTTGGATAACCCCCCCATACAATTTAAAATTTTGGGGCTTTCCAAAACTTTCAAAAAAACCAACCCCAAACAGTCATAAAAAAGGAAAAATAATTTAAGCATTGTTCATTTTAATACGTTTTTTTCAAAAAAATTATTATTAATTATTTTTAAAATGATGTAATAAAAATTTGTTTTAAAATGAAATTTGGTTGCAAACAATAATTTAAAATTTTGCCATTTTTGAATACAAGTAGTATCTGCTGTAAATGGGCTACCTTTGGGGGGGGTGGTGTTTGCCATTTTTTTGAAAATTTTTGATTTTAAAAAATTATTAATTTGGAAAATATGTGGGTAATTCACTTGTAAATGTAGGGGTTATCGATACCAAGCATGGGAAACAAATTTTATAGTTTTTTTAAAGGCCTCCAACTGGGGGCTACAAACTTTTCAAAATATATTAAATAAATATTTATTAAAATCAACATTCAGGCTTTAAAAATATTTTGTGTGGAGTTTTTTAATTTACATTCATGTTCGGGAAAAAGAGAACTTAATGAGTTTGCCATTATTGTTTGTTAGATTTAAGTATTAAAAAAGAAACCAAAGAGCACCCCAAAATTTAAAAATCTAATTATAATTAATAACAAACTTTTATTGAAAACATTGTCCATATGGGTAATTTAGATGTCACTTTCTCAGTAAAAAGTCAGTTTTTAAAATTTTTAATTGTTTGCCTTTTATAAAAGGGGCACCCAAAAAGTTTTAGTCAAAAAAACGTTATTCACAAAATCATATTAAGTTTTAAAAAATGCACTAAAAATGGAAAATTTGGAGGAGGTATATGCGTAGATAACCCAGTGATAAGTTTTTGGTATTTTATGGGATTTTCGTTTTTTTTGTTTTAGCGTCCCTTAAAAAAAAAAAAAGTAAATTTTAAGAAAAAAAAAACCCCCAAAAAATGGAATCGCCTGACTTAAAAAAGAAAAAAAAATTCGTTTTTAAATATTTCCTAAACTTTTAAAATTGATCAAATTATCAAAAAAAAAAATAAGTTTCATAAAAGTAAAAAAACAATGAGAAAAGATCGTTTCAGACAGTAGCTTTTTAAAAAATCCAAAAGCGTTCTAAGGCAATTTGGAACTTGTTATAATAACAAAATTCAAATACCCAAAGGAAATCCCAAAAAATGAGTTAGTTTTAAATAAAAAAAGGTGAAAGACGTTGGGGTACTGCTCAAAAACCATTTTTTTCAAATTTTGGATTACATGTTTATCTGCAAATCGAAAAACATAATTTTCGAAAAATATTGTATCCCCTGAAAATAGTCTTATTTCCTGAGGTTTCTGTTTCAGTGATAAATTTGGGTAATGAATTTTGGGAATATAATCGACGGTTAATGAGATCCCTTGTTCCTATTAAAGAAGTGTTTTCTTCAATTTTTTGGTTTTTACTCTATTTGTAACGCAAGTTTAGTTTTGCAAAAATTTCCAAAACCAGAAATTTGGTAAATAGTTCATTGTTCAAAAGGGGGAAGCAAAATATCTCGGAAAAAATATAGGCCCCTATCGTTTTTTCCTCGTTTTCTAAGGTTCTTGAAACAAAAATTCCCCAAAATAGAAATTTCTTAGAAAAAAAATTTTTTTTCATTAAGCAGTATGGGTTTTCCCCAAAGGAAAAACTTTTTTCCCGCATTTTCAGTTTGAAAATGACCTCACTCAGTCTTTGGATTTGGAACCCTTCTCTTGGGGGTTTTTTTTTTTACTTAAGTAAGGTTTTGCTTGTAAAACACAATACCTTACAGAAAACTTTAAAAATTTGGGGGAGAAATCACTTAAAAAAGTTTCTTTTTTATTTAAACTGATGAGTCAAACAGTTAAAACCTTAGGTAGCCAAAAAAACATTCCTCTTATAAAAACCCTCGGGCTGGAGTACCCAGGGTTCATTTTAGGGCCCAAATTTTTTTTTATATATTAACGATCTTCCAAAAATTTTTCCTAACTTTAAAATTTTCATGTTTGTGATGATTGCTCCAATTTTTTCCAAAGAATCTAAAACCCTTGTTGATTACCACAAAAATCTTTTTGACCCCTTCTAAATGTTTCTGCAAAAAAAACTCAAATTAAAAATCAGCAAAATAATTTATCCAAATTTTATCAGGTAGCTCCAAAAAGACACTTACAAGGGCAAATCAAAATTTGTGAGAAAAAAAACAAATCATTTGTTAAACCTTTGGTGTTCAATTGAAGAGGCAAATTAAATCCATGTTGATCGGGTTTTTTTTAAAACTAGCAACTGTGCACGTCTAAATTAGCTAAAGGGGTTTCACCCTGGATTTAAACTGTATTTTTTCATGCTGAATCATTTTGCTTACGGTTTTTTTTGGGTCCATAGTTTTAAATTTCAAAGAGGTTTTCCTTCAAAAAAGGTTTTTTAGGCCCTCACACAAACTGAACTCTTTCAAGCCCTTTTTTTTTTCTCCGAAATTTAACTTTTTCTGGGCCCGATTTGGGTTTTTGAGATTATTTTTTAAAAAAACCCAAATTTTTTTGTTGAAAAAAGGTTTCATTTCTCAATATCCCACTACTAGGAGTGTTGACAGTATTGAAGCCAACACAACTTTGTTTTAAAAAAGGGCCACTTTTTTGCACTACTGTATACAACAAAATGCCCTTGGGAAAATTAAAATGGAGATCATTTTCATTTTTTTAAACTAAAGTTAACATTATTTCTTGGACAAGTTATTATAAATTTTGTGATTTATTTTAACCATTTTAATTTTAATTAAATTTTTAAATTTTTTTTTTTGTTTTACATATTTTTTTATAGACGTGTTTTACAAATATAAAATGTTTTAAACGAATAAATATATAATGAATAATATGCTGTAACCCAACTATTCGGGGGGAAGTTTGAGGGGGTTTCCCAAGCAGTGGTTCTATGCTAATTTTTTTAATACCGATATGGCTTTTTCTTAATTTTTCCATCAACATTGCATACAAAGGGAAATCCCGGGGTGTCCATGCTCAATGTTTTAATCAGATGTTGTTTGAAAATACAAATTAGTGTCAAGCTTTTTAGTTAGTGAAAAAACAGGGCACATAAAAAATGGTTTTTATTCCCCAAAAAGAGACGCTAGGGTTTTAATTACCACGGGGAGTACTAATAAAAAAAAAAAAAAAAAGATTATACTCTTAGAACCGGGTCTAATTTGTGTATAAATGGATCTTTTTTTCGGGTTTTAAACCGCATCAAAATGTATTACATTTTAACCGCTTTTTGCCCTTTGTTATACGGGGGATCTGGGGAGCTTGAATTTAGATCGGCAAACATGGGTTTAAAATTAAGTTTTTTTTGGTAAGTGCATAACCCCAATACGGACTCCGCTTACCTGACAAACCCTCCCCCCTTCCCCCCCCCACCCTTTTTAAAGCTGGAAAGGCAAAGGGGGTCATTTGTGATCTCGTCCTCCGATACCCTTTTGAATTCCCCATCACAGCACAACGAAACATTTTTTCTTTTTAAATAACTTAATAGCACCTTTACCGGTTTTCCCGCAAAATAAGATTCTAGTTAAAGACTATATTGTTCATTTTAAAGTATCACACTCTTCAGGGCCTCTATTCATTCATTTATATGCCCGGCATCTTACTAAATATTAGGAGTAAACAAATGAACGAGGTTGTTTATTAAAAAATTTTGTCCGGGGAAATACGTAAATAAAAATAGAATAAATAAATTTAATTTAAAAATAAAAAAAACAAAAATTTTTATTTTATAAATTTTAAAAATTTTTGTGGTTTGTTGTAGGCTTTCATAGAGACTAGTTCAAATGGAAGCTCGTGATAGTAAATGAATGGTAACATAACCCCTATGCTTTTGACCAAACTGGAGTTGTCAAAAAACTAAATTTTAGTTTGTAAACGGGTTTTCCAAAAAAAAAGGGGAACTACTTTTCCCTGTAATAAAAAATATTCATACCAATTTTACTTTGTTTTTTAAAATAATTTGGTACTTTTTATTTTTTTTTTTTTACGGATGTTCTGTTTTGTTAAAAAAAAAAATTTAAATTTTTTATATTTTACCAATTTTAATAAATATCTAACAAAAAAAAAGCCCCTTTTTTTTAAAAGTCTTTAAAGTAAAAAATATTTTTCTTTGTTTTGTATTGTTAATTCTGAAATTTATTTTTTTGTTTTTTTGTCGTTCCCCGTATACCTGTTCCTCTACAAATCTTTGCGCTCTTCAATTTAAAAAATCCCTATTTAACTATTGTTTATAGCTTCTAATTAGGTTTTATTCTTCCTTTTTTTTCCCTTTTCAATTGTGGTTGATAATTATTTGCTTTTTGTTATTAAAAATTCTTTGTAAAAAAATTTATTACTGGGTTTAGGTTTAGTCATTTTATTTTTGCATTGACAACTACAAAAATTTAAAAATTGAAATAAAAAATTTTTTTTTTTAATATTGCTTATCACCTTGTTTGTGATTATCTTTCACAGCACATAATTAAACTTATTTTTTTAAAATAATCAGTAAAATTTTAAATTTTATTTATAAAAATTTTTTCATTATTTTTTGACCAAAAAATTCTTTATGAGGTGCATTTTAAACCCCTTTGGGATATTTTTACACTGGGGGTTTTATATTCATATTTGATTTTATACCCTAATTTTTAAAAAAGGGGGAAAAATTAAACTTCAAACTAAATTTTTTTTATTTTTTTTCTATAAAAAAAATTTAAATTCGCAAAAAAATTCCCCGTTTCTTTTTTATTATTTATTGAAGGGGGACAATTTGCATGTTTTCAAAATGAATAGAAAAAAAATTATCATTTCAAATTAAAAATCATTTTTGACAATTCAAAATTTTCGTCCCACCCCCCCATACACTACAGTGGTAATAAACCCCCCCGCCCACCTTTTAATGAAAAAGGGAAAAAAAATTAAATAATCAAAATTTTTTTTGGCCGCAGCTTTGAAAAAATTTTCCTTTCCTTTTAATAAAAATTCCCTTTGTTAAATAGTTTGAAAAGCAAAAAAACATTTTGGGTTTATAAGTTCACTAACCAAAAATAATTTAAACAAAATATTGTAAAAAAAAATTATATACGTAAAAACTGGGAATTTTTAATAATTTGGGTACGTTTTCAGTCTTTCCCGTGAAAAATTTTTGGAACTTTAAAAAAAAACCCCTATTTTAACCTATTTGTAGTTAAGCGGTGGACCATTATTAAAATTTCTTCCGGTGTCAACCGCGTCAAAGGGTATTTTCAATATATAAGTTCCAGCGTTTTGCCCATGCTACATGGGCATCCTCAGTGGTTAGGTGAGACAAAGGAACAAGCTGAGACCATTTTCATTTATATCTCTTTTTGGTCTAGCCCAACCACTGAGGATGCCACATGTAGTGGGGGAAACGTCTGGAAATGTAAATTGAAATTGTCCTTTGACGCGGTTTACACCGGAAAACTATTGTTACACATATTTGAATGTTTTCAAAATTTTTCCCCCTATTCAATTTGAAAATATCTCTATATTTTCACTAAATCAAAGGCTGGTTTTGTGGTTTAGAAATGGAATCGTAATAAAAATTTTAATAGTTTTAAAAATTGGTAGGCGTTTTGTAAAAGTTACTTTGGGGAAGGGGTTCGTAAATTTTATTTTTGTCTTTATTACTATTTCAATTTTTTTGTAAACGTTATCCCATTTTGTAATGTTCCTAACCACATTATCATTCCATGAACATAAATACAAAAAATTTTGTCATGATTATCAAAACTGGTATTATTTTAAAAGTTGCATATTTAATATTGGGTGATGTTTAGTGTTTATTTATTTTGTCTTAACTATTAACTTGTATCAATAAAATTAAAATTTAAATTTTTTTATTATTCTTTAAAATTTTTGATTTCACAATATGTTTCGTTAATTTTAAATTTTGTAAACCTTTTTTTTTGTTATTTTTTTTAGGAAATACCGTACAATTTATCTAATTTATATCTCGAAATTGTGAGTATATAATTTATATACCACCCTTATTTTATTTTTGTTTAAACTGAGTACACTGTCAATGTTTTTTTAATGGGGATTTTTTAATGTTTCCTCTTTTAAACTGAAAAATACAAATTTAACCAAAAAATAACATATAAGTGACTCTAATTAAATTTTAACAGTCATGTCTTTTTACATGTAATGGCAAAAAATGATAAATATTAGGTAATCAAAAGCAAAAAATGCTGTAAAATTATAGTGACAAATGTATAATAAACAACAAATGTGACGAAGCGAAGATCGTTTTATATTCCCATGTAATATAAAACGATGTAATGTAATATAAAATCAGTGTGTTGCGACGAAGGGGGGGGGGGGGGGGGGGGGGGGGGGGGGGGGGGGGTTGGGGGGTTGGGGGGGGGGGGGGGCCCCGGGTTTTTTTGGGGGGGGGGGGTTTTTTTTTTATTTTTTTTTGGGTTTTTTTTTTTTTTTTTTTTTAGTTTTTTTTTTGTTTTTTTTTTTTTTTTTTTTTTTAAAAAATTTTTTTTTGTTTTTTTTAAAATTTTTTTTTTTTTTTTTTTTTTTTTTTTTTTTTAAAAAATTTTCATTCAAACGGGAATTCGTTAAAAAGAGGAATTAATTCCCCTTTTAAGGGGAAAAAACCCCGGTTTATTTTACCCCACGTTCCGGAACGTTTCCACCCCAAATGAACCAACCCACCTTTCTTTTCCCCCGTTAAAAAGGAAAATCCCTTCTTTAAGGACATTTTCTTAAAGGGAAATTATTACAAAACCCCGTACTAATTTACTCCCCCCTTAAATCCCAAATTTCCCTTTTATAGGCATATAAAAATATTCAAAGTTTTAACAAATGTTTTTATAATAAACTACCAACATAAATAAAAAAGGAAATTTCCAAATTTTTAATTTTTAAAAATGCATTTAAAGAATTTTTTTATTTTTAAAATTGCTTTTTTAATAAATTTTTTTTTTTAAAAAGTTCTTATAAAATTTTTATTTTTAAAAAATTAGTAAAAAAATTAAAATGGTGGAACTACACTGAGATTTATTTAGTGTCATAAAATATATAGGGTAAACCTCACCGAAATAGATTTCAGAAAGCACTTTGAACTGTGAGATATTGTGTTAGAGAAGAGAGGGAGGTTCTGCAATATCCTCTAATGAAGAGTATTAGCCTTAATTGAAAATTACAAAATGAAGACAGAGTGAAGTCAAGATTTGAAATGGGAACAAACCTATTTTGGTTTATAACATCTGTAAACCAATATTAGCCTGTTCTAATTTAAAATCTCTACTTATAACAATGTTATTTTAATTTTATCATGTTCGTATTTTGAGCTTGTTTATTATTTTAATATACGATTATAAAATAAAGGAATTAAAACGATTCAAATTGCCATGTTTTTAATTTAACAAAAACAGTCCATTCCATTGTTTCATTCGAATATATTGAATTACAAAAATTAAATTAAAGCCACTTACCACTAATGTGAATTGCATTTAGAACACGTGATTATCCATATAAAATAAATGTCTCATATTATCTCTGTAATTAATATAAAATTATTTCTGTAAAATCTATACCGTTTATATACTATTAATTAAAATAAAAACTTAAAGTAAAAGTGCGGTTTACTTAAATAAGTATGATATTTTTATAGTCCACAGGGTCCGAAATAGTAAAACTATTCTACTTGTTGGCAATACACTGCTAATCTTAGTACTTAGGCTTAGGCGGCCTGTGTATGTGTAATAACTGGAATCTATATTTTCTGTTGACAACCATGTCAAGGTGCAATTTACAAGATACCCGGACGCTTCGCTCATGCTGTGAGGTGGTATCCTACTATAACAGGGGGTGGGGGTTTGCAGGTACGCTGGAGAGGGGTGGAAGAACAATTACCCTTGTGACATACGGTCATTGGCTGAAGAACAATTACGATATCAGTCTCAGAGATACCACTGAGGATGCCACATCATAGCATGGGCAAAATGTCAGGTTATCTTATAAATAATATAGATACCACATTTATGCGGTTAACACCGGAAATATAGACTCTAGTAACGAACTGTTACTTGTATTCATGCTAAATGTATATTTAAAGATGAGATTTTTACAGACTTGTACTACCAAAATAATAAATGTCATTTATGTCAATTAACGCACTCGAGTTTGTGTTCACACAACATTTTATCTTCGTTGATGGCAGTGGTAAGGGTGATGCTGGCCCTGAATAATATATCAGTTGTACGTGATGAGGACAATTATTCTAATGGCCCTGAGAAGAGTGAGGGGCCCGTTGTTCGTTGTTGGTCGTGGTAAGGGTGATGCTGGTCCGGAATAATAAATCAGTTCAACGGAGTGAAACCACTTACACTAATGGACCTGAGAAGGGTTAAGGGACCGTTTTTCGACCGTTGGCCGTGGTAAGGGTGCTTCTGGCCCTGGGTAATAAAGCAGTTGTGCGTGGTTAGGTAACATGCACTAATGGCCCTGAGAAGGGCTAAGGGAACGATGTTCGTTATTGGCCGTGGTAAGGGTACTGCTGGCCCTGAGTAATAAAGCAGTTGTGCATGGTTAGGACACTTTCACTAATGGCCCTGAGAAGGGCTAAGGGAACGATTTTCGTTGATGGCAGTGGTGAGGGTGCTGCTGTACCTGAGTAATAAAGCAGTTGTGCATGGTTAGGACACTTATACTAATGGCCCTGAGAAGGGCTAAGGGAACGATGTTCGTTGATGGAAGTGGTGAGGTCGCTGCTGGCCCTGAGTAATAAAGCAATTGTGTGTGGTTAGGACACTTGCACTAATGGCCCTGAGAAGGGCTAAGGGAACGATGTTCGTTGATGGCAGTGGTAAGGGTGATGCTGGTTTTGAATAATAAATCAGTTCTACGGAGTGAATCCACTTACAATAATGGCCCTGAGAAGGGTTAGGGAACCATTTTTCGTTGTTGGCCGTGGTAAGAGTGATGCTGGCCCTGAGTAATAAAGCAGTTGTGCGTGTTTAAGACACTTACACTAATGATTTTAGGGAGGGTTACGTAAACAGTGTTCGCTAATGGTAGAGGTAAGGGTGTCACCTAGGCCTACTAGTATTTACTAAATCAGCTGTGCATGGTGAAGCCACTTACACTAAAGACCTTGAGATATGTCAGGCGAATGGTGTTCCTTGATGTTAGTGGGAAGGGTAGTGCTAGACCTGAATACTAAATCATTTGAATGTTGTGTATTCTGGACCAATTTCAACTTGTGATGTCAATAGTTATCTTGTTCTACTTACAACCTGATTAAATATAATATTAACTAGAAAAAATATTTAGAGTAAATGTTATTTATACGTTTATGTAAACTATATTGTAGTTTGTAGTTTTTCAATATTCATTGAATTATTTCACAGATATATAATTGTTCTTAACTGTAAATTATAACAGTATACTTGTTAAAACACAATTTTGATTATAATATATAATTGATTATAATATACGTTGAGTAGTTGACTAATTAAATTAATGTGTTACGAAAGCTTATTGACTCTTTTTTTGTTTTCTAATTTACTAAGAAAAATCCATTTAATATTTATCAAGAATTGTTTAGTTCCTTGAAACTAAATAAATTTATCCCATAACTCTTCAATACACTTCAAAGTCCATTACATAGCGGAAAAAAATGTAAACAAACACTTCTAACGTAATTTGTTTAAAGAATAGAAACAATGTAGGCGTGGTGGCCCAGTGGCTAAGGCTTCGGACTCCGGAGGGCAACCTCCAAGATTTGAATCCTTACTTAGCCAATGGTCAGTACTTCACTCGTTGAATAAAGTTCAGAGGCACAGGCCTGTAGGCCCAAGTGAACTGGCGAGTGAAGTTAAAAAAAAAATTAGTAAGCTAAAAACCATAGTATTTTAGTAAAATAAACATAGGTAACTTTTACCTTGTAATAGTTAAATATGTTACGAATTAATAATAATTCATGTTAACCGAAATCTAACAAATTCGTTTACTTTGTCAAAGTTACGTGGAGAGGTTTACTGGGTTTTTATTAAAGCTGTGACTCAAACGAAGCAGTGGCGCTAATATAAGAGAACGTGTGACAATCTCAAAGGAGACCGCTTATTGGTTAAACCTTTTGAACACGACAGGGCGTGCCTTTCGTTTAATCTCTCGTTACTTTTTATTTGAGGACTTACGCCTTTAAAAGTTTTCTCTTTAATAATATTAAGGTGAGGCTCATTTTATAAAATAAGTATTTATAACGTACTAGTATACAATATTGACATTATTAATGTTAGGACTACGTGTATAATAATGCTATGGTTAACTTAAAACGACAAAAGTGTAACATAATATTGATTTAATTTACAGTTTATCGGTATATGTCTTAACTTAAGAAATAAATGATAACATCAAAATGGAAATTAATAAATAAAAAAGGGTAATACTATTTACATGACGAAACTAATGGGACTTATGATATGTAGAATATGTAGGTTACTTCCTAGGTTGTATGAGGGAGGAGAAATATAAATTGGATTTAATATAAGAACGAAAGTTGGATAGTGGTATTTTATTTAGTATTCAAATAAATATGTATTTAAAATTATTGAGCTGGAGCAAATCTCAATAAAAATTTTAGTGATTTTGAGCCATACTTTCGGTCAGTACATACAACCACTGTACAACTTTACATGTACAGTGGATTGCTTGTGGTAATCCGTCCAGACAAGTACTTGTAGTAGTGTTTCTTAAAAAAAAAACTCATCACTCTAGGAATTGCTTTGACTAAAACCGACGATATGAAAAACCAACGAAGGTTTATGTATTGATTGAACATTTTGAATTCAACGGACGATGTTATTTATTTAATATCCAGCTTTTTTATTCCTAAACACTTTTTACCCATTTAATGTTAATTAGATGTGTAATAATGACACTAAATGAAAATGCCTTTATATAAAAGTATTTATCATTCTGGTTAATAATAGTACCCAACCATCAGTGTCTCCCTCTCTCATTTAAAATTATAGACGCATTTTAATTCTTTATGTTTTGCATAAATTATTCAAGTTTCTCGTCGTATTAGTTAGTAGATTTTTAACGGAAAGGGAATGACGTTCCATTTAATTCGTTTGCTAGTTAAAGTGGTACATACCATGCGATATATATAATTAGAGTTTTTAGAATAAAGTGGATTGAAGGAACGAACCAACCTAATGTAAAGTAATACTAAAAAAATGTGACCTAATATTTTGGGACATATAACAGTCGTACAAGTTTTGACTTGAAATATGTACATTTATCTTTAGCTAAATAAGATTAATAACATATACAACTGTATTAATAGGGTTTTAGATAAAGGAGGGAATTTAGAACTTTTGTACGATTTGCGGGACGTGGAAAACGAGGACAGTAAGGGAGATAGGGAGGGGCAGGGAAGCGCGTTGTATGTGTGTTAGTGAGGCAGGCTGTTTGCTTCTCCTAGTGATAGCGTGAAATGTATTTCATTCTGAGTGCCTGAATTAATAAATTTAACTTACATTATACCATAGTAAATTCTCCACATAAATATAATAGAATATGGCGTAAATATGGCACCTCCTGCATATGTTTTAATGTCGCTCATTTTTAACTAAGTTTAATGGAGACACCAAAACACTTTAAAGTGCTTATGATGATGTTAAGTGATTAAAGTGCTTAAAATGTTCATATATTATCCTTTGTTTGAGTTAAAATCTAGGCAAATGCAGATGTATTTCGTAATAATATTTAGAGTTTGGAGGGGAAATCTGTTTAGGACCTAAATTATTTATGTATAAATAAAACAATCTGTTAAAAACGATTGAAATAAAATTAAACATGATGTACTAATGAAGATTTTTATGTACATTATTGTTTATCTACCAGTATTTTATTGGTACTAAAATGAAGTCTATTTAAAACGAAGTATATTCTGAATACAATGCATCAACAAATAAAGCTATAAATCTCTTTATGATGATAGCTCAATTTATAGTGGCAGTCAACTTTTGTTTATCCGCCAGTGTTTTCCACTTACCCGGCAACGAACTAACCCTTAACGTAAATCATAATCAAGAACTTTACAAAAGACAAGACATAATACTTTTTACCAAGACTTCAATTGTGAGGTTTGTTTTTATGAAAACATGGTATACTTAAAAATTCCATACTAACTAAGACATCTATATTTCACTCACGTTAAGTTAATTTTTAAACACAGTTTTAAAATAATTTATTTTTTGTTATTATAAATATATAAGAAAGTATTTATCACAGTATTTCTTTAATATAATAAGATTTAATACGGCAAAATATCCTGTTTAAAAAATAAATCACATTTAATTTAATGAGCAATTTTCATATATTAAGCTGGCTTTAAATAAACCAAAGTACATTTTTAGTAGATACCGTACAGATAGTTTTACGACATTATCAAAGCTCGCTAATGCTCGTAAATATTTGCACAAGCCGTATTTAAATTATTTACAAACATTGTAGAGAGTACTTTTTAAAGCTGTATTTAAACATGATTGTTACAAGTTTATACATGTATAGTACTAGTCGACAGCCCCTGTTTCACTATGGGTTCGTTCTCTGCGTCTGATTACCCTTTACACTATGGTTCTCTCTAAAACATTACAACTTTCTAAAATCTCAATTGTCCTTCTAGATAACAAAGATTTATAGTATATAAAAACCATATAAGTCTTCTTTAAGGGCGATGCAAAGTGGTGGTCAAAGTAAGTTGGATTGAAATATTTTATTAATGAAAACTAAATCAGAAAAACGGTTCTGTAATGTTTTCTTTTTATTTACTTATTTTTTAATGTGGCGTTTGAATTAAAATATGAAGAAATAAATAAAGAAACTATGGTTGAAAAAATAAATAAATGTATGTCAATATTACTCTTACGGATAAAGGAGACGTTCCTACCCTTTACTAATAGAATATTTAGAAATAATTTCTCACCGGATCTCTGTCATACGAAAGCAAACTATACAAACAGAGTGAAAGCTGTAATTAAAACGAAAATATAGGAGGGTTGATGCAGCATTCACCAGCTCTTACTGACATTTATGTCAATAAGTAACTTTATAAAATGGCATTAACATTTTCCGGCATTCTGAAAATATTGTTCAATATCGCGGGTTAAACATACTGCATTAGTTAATGAAATTTTGAAAGACTATAGGTTTTGTGTTTAAGTAAAAATGCAATAAGAATATTCTTTAATTAATTCTTTAATTTCAGATATCAAGAATATGCATAACTTGTCAACAATGACCTCAGAAATATCAAACATTCATCGGAGAACTTAAACACAAAATTGAAGGTTTTATATATATATATATATATATATATATATATATATATATATATATATATATATATATATATATAATATTTTGCCTCATTTTAAAATAATCTGATATAGATTTATTTTCTTATATTTAAAATTCTAATTTTTACAGTTAATTGTGAACTTACTAAGTCTAATAACTAGCTTGTTATGCATAACATTTCGTAAATTTTTTTTTTTGTGGCAGTAGGGTGATTTGCCTTCGGTTTCCGTTTTCGAAGGCAGCTATGTTAATCGCCATAATGAAAAAACGTAGTGCGCCGGCAGGTCGGCCGCCAGCCTTCAAAGTCTCAGATCGAAGGCAGACATGCTATTCACCCATAAGGAAAAAACGTCGGCCTCCTTCATCGTTGTCTCATTGCTTGCCACATTTGTGTCAGTACTTGTGCCACTCAATAATGAAAAAACGCCGGCAGCTCTGCCACCTTGCCCCAGTGCCAAGGCCCGCTGACATTCACTGAGTCAGTAGGCCCGCTAACCGGCTGCCTTCACTTTCGAAGGCATTCATGTTGCGCGTTGCGGTTAGTACACCGGGTCCTGGCTGCCTCGGCGACCTTGCCGGCCCGTTGACTTCAGACAGCTGCACATTTCCTTGGGGCCAGTTATTTGGTCGCGTGCAGCTGTGTGTTCATTGACTGCGTCCCGGGCTGTCGTGAATCATGTGCTTCCGCCGCCCCTGCTGCTACTGTATAAATCATGTTATGGAATAAAGAAAGAAAAAGATGAATAAAGTAGTATACATTTATTTTGAAAAGCTACAGGAGCTGTGATCAGTTTTTGTACATTTGCAATATGTGACAATTTATGTTCGATGACCGCTGATAGGAGTGACGTCAGTTTCACAATACGAGCTTCAAACCTGATTCGGTCGGCAGCAATCCATGAAGGAGTTCTGTCCTCTTCTTCGTATATAATATGTACTGCGGTGACTAGAAGATTGGAGAATGTCAAGCATTGCATAATTTGACAAGTTCAATATCGCAGACTTGTTTGGGCTGCTTCAAAAAGGTTTCCTCCGCTTCCTTTTCCGACTTTTGCCGCCTGTACTGAATGTACTTACAGAACGGTGAGTTGAACTCATGATCATGAGCTATGTCATCATAAGGTTCCCACCTAAATAAAATGACTCCACAATAAACACACTTTGTGCTGTCCACAGTGTCGGCAATCCTTACAAACCATGTTCGGCCAACTGTCGAGGAGTGGGCGTCGTATGTTTCCAATCAGTGAATGTCCTTTCACGCACCGACACCTCAGTCATGTCGATCATGGACAAGTTTTCCATACACCAAGACGCCATTTTGCTAACATTGGTCTGTGTGCAGTTAAATCCAGAAGCGTAGACGCTATGCCAAAGACACGGAGGGTCTTCTAGTTCATCCTCACTGCCCTCAGTCGGGATTAGTTTCTCTGGCAAACGTGGACATCCCAATTCCTCCAAACTGAACACAACACGCCGGTTGTCAAACAGTCGCCCCAGTACCTTTGATTTTTCCAGAGTCGACGTGTAGAGTAGTTCTATGTCCAGCACAAGTGCTCTGCAGCGCCTCACCCAGCATCTTGTAGTCAGTGAATCCAGAATCAAAATCCAGCCCGTGATAGTGTTTACTTAGCCACCGGTTACGGCGCACAGTGTCATTCCAGCCTGAAGGAGTGTTTTCTTTTGGTGGTCTAAAGATCCAGTGTTGAACACACATCGTGTCAACGTCCATAATGGAGAGCTCCTTAATTATAGACGTACCGTCCCTGGGCGGCAAAAGCGCTAAAGTCGATGACCTGCCCTCCTGACCATGATGCTGCTGCTGCTGTACACTGACTGTAGCACAACCTCAGCCCACCAATTTATAGCACTAAGCCACGCCCCCTAAACAAGCTTGCGAACAAGATTTGTAGAGGGATCGTAGGTAAACGATTTATCGTGAATAATTAGACAGTAAGCGCAGGTGTTTTGAGAAAACTGGTTAGCCGCTTCAAAATCAATGCGTATTATCAACAGGTGCGGACCTCAAGGTCTCGTTTTGTTTTAGAGCAATCGATCACTACAATAGGCGCGATTCTTTTAACAGTTCTCTGCTCAACAGTGGGCGCGTAATTGTTCCATAATAACTCTCTTGGAAACGAGTATACATGTCGTACAAAACTGCGTAATGATTGTTTCCAAAATCTAGTTTTAAATCATCATACGGATACGAGATTGAGTTAAGATGTAATTTTAAATTGGTCAAATCACAATGATCAAAGTGAGCAGCATTCTTTTCCATTTCATTTCTTCGGCCCGTTTGAAAAGCCACGATCACATACCTTGGTTTTTCCAGTTGAGAAGCAGTCTTTACAGCCCCACGTTTGCCGTGAGTATTTGCTAGCGCCGGATACTCGTACAATTCCATGACCTGTACTCCACAGGTATGCTATTACCTCGACTCAAATTACTTTAGGCAAAAAGCTGTTTTTTAACCGGCTGGGCTTATCGCTTATAAAGTCACGTAAGGGCATGCCGCCCAGTTTTAAACTTAAATCCAAATTTAAACTTTAATGGATTTCCAACAGTTGGGCGGTTGGTGTAGTTTATATTCCCACATAAATTTAAAAAAAACCAAGCATTCTTGTTCCACCAGGAAGGAACCTATTTTCAATAACAAGTTCATTGCGTTTTGCATTCACCCATAAATTCTTCTTGTTAAATTCCTTTCGGCAAAATACCAAAAAAAAAAAAAGGTCGGTTAAGGGGAGGTTTTTACCAAAAAAGGCTAAAGTTTTCCCCCTTCTTGTCAAAAGAAGTATTCTTTCATCCAAAAGGGGTCTTGTTACTGGCAGATTTAGCAGGGGGGGGGGGGGGAACGTAAGTTTTAGAGGGCCCCAAAACATTCCGGTTTACTTCTTTTTTCAGTTCCCAAATTTTCACTTTCAGTGAACGGCATTTTTACCCCCCTTTTAGTGTAGTAGATTAGAATTTCCAGGATTCTTCACCCCTGTCAATCTTCTTTTACACGTTTTAAATTTCATTTTGTGATCCCGCAATCTCGGTCAAAGGAGGGGAAAAAAAGCTATTTTGCGTTTAATTGAACCATAACTTTTGTTGCCGGCAGTTAGCTTAGCGGTTGGCCCATCGGCTTAAAAAAAAAAGTAAGGCTTTTTACCCTTTCAAAACAGTATAGATAAGAGAGGGATGGTTTATTTTTCACAAAACCAAAATCTGCTGCTGTATGTTGGGGTATTTTTTACGTATTCATCATTTAATTGTTTTCAAAAGGTCATTGAAAGCGGTTAGGGGGGAAGGATTGGAGTATGGCCAACCTTCCCATTATGTGTGAACCGTTATTTTCAATCAAACGGGGGCCCACCCACTCTGCCATTTTTTTTTAATTTGTTCACAAACCATTATTTTCGTTCATTTATGGTAAATATTTATGGTATTATTCCTGGTATTTGGCAAAGGGGTTATCTCCCGATATTTGTACGTGTTAATCCGTTGGGGACAGAAATCCGATTGGGTCCAAATTTGGTTAAAAAAAATATAATTTTGCCGGGCGGGGCCCGCCATCATTAAAATAGGGTGGCTTTCCTAACTCCTTCCAATAAACGAAAACCCATTTTTACTGGCTGCTTCTTAAAAAAATGTGGGCGTATCGGTAAATACGTTCTCCACGGAAAAAAAAATTTTCCCCACACAATTACCCGTCCTTGATCTCCAATTAAATTCGTTTAGGGTTTTACGTTTGGGGTCAATTTTTAATATGCTCGGTGGGGGGGGTGGGGGTACAGGTTTTTACATAAAATGGGGGGGGGGGAATGGACTTCGGGAGGTCTACCCATTTATAAGGCCGGCCGGGGGCACGGTTGGGAAAAAAAAATTGATTATAAATATCATGGGGCCCGGGCATTCCATTAAAAAACATAAAGAACCCGGTTGGCTATATTACATTCAACCCGGAAATTCGTTGTTTGATTCCGGAAAAAAAATGTTTCCACCATTTCCAACTTGTCTAGTTTTTTTAACCTGGAACCCGGGTTTTAAATAAAAAAACCCTCTTTCTTTATAAAAAAAAAAAACCCAAGCAAACCCCACTCCAAAAATCACGAGATTCTCCTTTGTAATAAAAGGGTTTCCCACTAATAAACCGAAGGGGGGGGACTTGTTGGCTTAGTTTGGGGAGGAGGTTTTTTTGCTGTTGCTCCACACGGGTTAATTTCGTTTTACGGGGAACAGGTTCTGTTTGGGTAACCCTTACCTTCTGGTTTCTGGCATGTATAATTTGGGCTGAAATCTGAATTTCAACCCACTATAAAGTTTACCTTTGGTTTTAGGGAAAAGGGCACCCCACCCATCGGGCCCCAACCACCCATAGGGTGGGAAAAGTTAGATTGTTTGTTACTGTCCCCCACAATTAGGTATTGGGAGTTGGGTTTAGGGTCTCAAGGGGGCGGACTAAAGTAGGGGGGGACCCCACTTCCCCCAACGGTTCGGTCATCACAGGCAAATTTTATGGGTGGGGAGGGAAAAAAATTCCGGACCCAAAAGGCTCCGGGGGGGACTTTGTTTCCGTGAAAAAGTTTAAAACGCGGTCCAGAGGTGGAAACCAATGGGACTTGAGTAAAAAAAAAAACCACTTTCGGGCAAACATGGGGGTTTACTAAGGGCCAAAATTTATTTTTAGGTCAGTAAAAAATGGCTTAAACATAGGTGTTCCACAAAAATCGTTGTCTCTGTGTGTTTTTTACAGTGGGGGGGGGGGGGATTGGTAAGTTCAGTAAGTAATTGTAAGATTTTGAAGTTGGCCCTTTTAGGGGTAGCGGTTCTTTGGCACTTTCTTTTACCTGGAGGCTGCAGGATCTTCCGTAAAAACTAATCAAAACAGTTAATCAAAAAAACTTCCGGGATTACCCCCTTCATTTTTTTTTCTTGAAATAAAAAAATAAAAAAACAGGGGGGTGGGGGGGGAACCCAGTGGGGGTTGCAGCCACCCACTGCTTGCTGTCCCCAAAGATTTCCAAAAACAATGGGTAGGGGGGTCTCATTTCTCCAAGGGGTTCGTAATGGCCCAAAAAGGGGCAATTTTCCGATAAAAAAAACAAAACCTCCTCTAAAAAAATTTAAGGAAAATTTGCAAAGAGGCTTGAAGCGGTTAGAAATACGTCCAAATCTTGGGTGTACAAAACGCCCAACGGGTTCGGGCAAACCAAACTTAAATTTAGTATATTTTTTTCGGCCACCGCTGAGGTAGGGTGTTCATGTGGAAGGGGGGGACCAAAGGGGGGGACCCTTTCGGGTTATTTTTTACGGGGCTTGTATAGTAGAGTTTTTTCTTATACCTCGTCGTTAAGGGCCAATTTTTCGCTTCCATAAGTCTCAATTGTGGGACGGTTTGGATTTTTGGCTCTTTTTTGCAACAGTCCTTTTTTTGGAAAGCCAAATCCTTTTTAAATTGTTTCAAGGGACAAATGTTTTCTTTGCCAACTTCCGGCGGCAAAAAACCGCCTTTAACAAAAACTTGGGCCCAATAAGCCCCCACTTTAAGGGGGGCCAGCCTATTTATCGGGCAGTTAACGGGTAGAAAAAAAACCCCTCACCTTTTTTCGGCAAAAACGGGGCCCAAGGACCAACGTTCTTTTTATCCATTCTACTAAAAAGGTTAGTTTGGTTGGCCCACCTCCACCCAATGTTTCTTTTCTTTAAGGCCGCGCAATATGCGTTTCAAGCTATTCTTTGGCGCGCTGTGATCGTTTTAAACCGTTTTTTCTTGCTTGCAGTTTGTCCTTTCTAGCAATTTCCAGAAAAACCCACGTTTTACGGCCCCCGCCATTGGGGGCGTGGCTGTCTATTTTTCTGTTCCCCAAAAAAGGGTCAAAGCCCCCTTTTTTTTCTTCGGTCTCCTTTTTCCCTATTATTTACCCACTTACCCATCGCTGTTTTTTCCGCCTTCATAAGCGTTTTTTTGTTTAAAAAAACCCAAAAAAGGCTGGCTGCCTTTTTCCCCAAAAAAAATAAAACGGTTCGTTTCCCTTTCGTCTTGTTTAAAACCGGGCTCCCAAAGGCCTTTATTTTTCTGCTTAAATTTAATGCGGAATCGCCTTTGTTGTCGGGGTGACTCCCAAAAGTCCCCTTGTGTCGGGGGGGGGGGTCTGTAAAAGCGGATGTTTTTTTTTCGTGTTTCTTTTGGCCCACCGGCCCTTCGTTTCTAGGGGGTTAAAATACCTTCGGGTTCACCTCTTGCTAAAAATAAAAAAAACGCTCCTGGAGGCTTGTTTTAAACCTGGGGGGAACACAAAAATAAAGTTATAAAACCGCTTAAAAATTTCCAAGTTCAAAAATAAAGGGGAGCCTGTCGGGGATTATTTTGTATTAAATTCCAGACCCTCTTTGCCTCCCGTTAGGCCGCGGGTTTTTTCATTTTCATAATGGGAAAAATCGGACACTTTTCCCCACAAGGGGGGGACCTAAAAGCTTCATTTATAAATAGGAGTGGCACCAATCCTTGCCAAAAAAAAATATCAAGTTTGTACAAAAAACGATTGAAAAATTTCAAAAAAGGGGCCAAAAAAGTTACTACCATTTTTTTACCGCCATATAAAAAAAAAAAAAAAAAACTCCGAATGTGGCTGGGACGGGCTTTTACTAAAAAAAAAGAAAAGAAGCAGTTCCACCCTTCAAAATAAAACATGGGGTACCCACTGTTGCGGCAAATAAGCATTCGGTTTTGGGGTGCGGGTCATATGTGGACAAATTCCAAACTGTGGGGCAAGACCTAAATTGTACATGTACAGGGGGACTTTAATTTGTTGACCCCTTTGGGGGCATTAAGGTTTGCCATAACCTTGTTATGGGTTGTATAGGGGCAAAAAATCAATTACACACAGCCGAATTATCAAAAAAACTTTGTTTGGAACCCAAAAATGTTCAAAACTAAATTTTACGGGGAAAAAAAAAATTGGGTTTACTTTCCATTTTACAGGGAACAGTTAGATAAAAGATGTGCTTGGGACAACTTCGCGCCCCAAAATTTCTGTGATCATATTTGATTGGGGACGGTAGCTAGGGCGATGGAAGGTCAAGGAAAGCCATAATGGGAAAAAACGTTTCTTTTTTTAAGCATGGGTAGGGAATCCATATGAATACACGGATTTTTTTTTTAACCTTACTCAAAAAAAATACGTTACCGGGCACCCGCCTACCCAAAAAACATCCCTATTGCGAGGGACAATTGTGAAAACTCAGTATTTGCTGTTCAAAAAAACCAGGGGACGGAAAAAACTGAAAAAAACTTGAAAAAAAAAATTAAAAAAAAAAACACGTGTACAAGCGGGGGGGGGGGACCATGTTAAAATGGCGGACCATTTGGACCTTTTGATCAGTTTTTAAAGGGGGAAAAAAAAAAAAAAACTAATGCAAAGAGTGCTGGGAAAAAACGCAAAACCTTCGGCCCCTTACGGATTTCGTTTTCCCACATCAAAAACAAGGACTGTGAAAACAAGAATTTTAATGTCCGCTTAATAACAGATGCGGTTTAGGGACACGTTTCATTAGGCGTATTTTTAAAAGGACCAAAAAAAGGAGCGCGTTGCCTTGGTTCATTTTTTAGTCACAATTGGAACAAGGGGGGGAAGTTGTCGAAGAAAACTTTAATCGAGGAGCGAAAAAAGTAATAAGGAAGGAAACTTATTCAAAAAAATGGGGAACTAGTTGCGGTACGCAAATGAAAAAAAATATTTTAAAAGAATTCTGGTGCCGCAGGCACTTTGGGACCCGATTATTGGACCACGGTTATTTTTGAAGGAAAAAAAAAAAGGGGCCCAAAGCGATTGTTACTTTGCCGATAACAGGAAAAAACTGTAAACAGGGGAAAAGGCAATTACCAAAAACGTCCACCCCCCAACCGGCCCCCCACCGGTTTCAGTGAAAAAAAGGGAGATAAAAAAAAGGGAAGCAAAAATGAAATTGAAAAGGGGGGAGGGGGGTGGGGGTAAGGGAAGAAAGAAGAAGGATGGGGGAAGTTTTTTTAACAAAAAAACTATGGGGATTTACATTTCGGACGCAGACGGGGGATCTTGTGGATTTTAATAACCTAAAATTGTTTACGGGGGCATTACTTGGAAAAAAAATTATCTGATGACCCAAAAAAGAAAAAACGTTACCCAGGCTTAGGTATAGTACTGTAACGGTTGTAAGGAGGCAAGATGGTTTAGGGGGATGTGAAAAAAAACTGTAAAATTTGGCAATTTTCCAAGATTTGGCTTTCGAAAAAAAAGTTACAAGGGGGGTCATTGTGCGGGAACGGAAACCCGCAAAAGTACAAAAAGCTTTTTACAAATTCGGCTTGTTGGCAACAAAAAATAACTGTTTGTTTTAAAAAATAAAACCCAAAAAAGCCCAAAAACATGTAATCTTACTTGGGACCGGTTGACGATTTGAAATTATGCATTACAGAGGAAATTTCCTAAAAAAGGCTTAAAATAAACAAAAAAACCGCGCATCGGCCAAAATTGTTAATTCTGGCCGGACAAAAAAAAGCACAGTAAAAAAAAAAAACCGCAAATAAAGGTATAAAAAAAAAAAAAGGTTACCTGTCTGTAATCTATGGTCTATTTCCTACGGGCGTCAAAAAAAAATGACAGGAGGGGGACAAAAGTGTACAGGGGAAGAAGGGGAGGTGGGAGGAGGGGAGGGGGAAGCAAAAAGGTTTTTTTTCCACTTGGTTAAAGTTTATTGTGAAGTTTAATGTAAAACAAAAAAAAAAAAAAAAAAAAAAAACTAGGTAAAAGGAGGGGGGGGGGGGATTTTAGGGGGTGGATACTCATTTAATGTCACAAAAAAAAAAATAAGGGGGGACCGGGCCCAAACCACCCGATTTCTAACGGAGGGGAAGGGAAATTGAACAAATTTTTTAGTAAAACCTTGTTGCGTTTTTACAATAGGAATAATTTGAATAACTTTTTAAAAAAGTTGTTTCAAGGGGACAAAAATGGGGAAGTTTGCCGGAAAAGGGGAGGTTTTATTCAAACGAGTTGCACAAAGCGTGGGGGCCAGGAAAAAAAAACATTTTACACAGACGGGGCATAAAAAAAAGTTTACGGGGTTTTTCAAGGGTGGGGTTATTGGATTGATTTTTGTTGGGCAGGGGGCGGGGGGGATTTTATGGTTTTCAATAAAAAAAATTGGGATCTTTTAATTGCTCGCTTTAAAAACACAGGTAAATAAACAAGTTTACATTAATGGGGAACTGTGATTGATGTATTGGTTTAAAAAGTTTTTTACGCTTGGGGGGCAGTACCGGTCGTGATAAAAAAAGGGAAAAAAGCAAAAGGGGGCGTTTAAAACGGGGCCGCCATTGCGATAAAAAAAAAAACAGTTTTTGAAAAAAAAACAAGGTTCCACCCTTCGGGGGTTGGCCGCCAAATTTACAAATGTTGGGGGGACAATTTGGTACATGTGAGTTTTTACAACAAAGGAGGTTTCGCAAAAAACTTGATGAACGTTTCCATAGTATAAAATTCTATTATAGCCCTCTGTTTTCTTTTTACACACTTGAAGGGGGCATTTTCTTTGTAGTGGGAATCGTTTTTTTAACAAGACACCTTTAAAAAAGTCATTGGGCCTTTGGAAAAAAGGGGGCATGTTTAGCTTAACAAGGGAACACAATTAACAAAGGTGGGCTAAGGGCAAACCCACTTAACCACAACCTTATTAAAAAAAGCCTATACAATGCGGAAGAGAAGTTCCATAGGGTTCTTAACCTGGGGAATTTGGCCGAAACCAAAAGAACGGTGACAAGCAAAAAATTGGGGAAAAAAAAAAAAAAAAAAACTCTTTAAAAAAAAAAAATAAAAAAAAAAAAACAAAATTAAAATCCCTCGATTTTGTTCCCATTAAAAATTGAAAGTTTTTAAAAAAATCAGATGATTTCTGTAAGGGGAGTATCAAAGTTTTACAAAGGACCCCCACTTTGGTTTTAAATAAGGGGGGGATTTACCACCGCCAATCTTGGAAGTTTTAAAACAGGGAAAACTCTTTAACATTTATCGAGTGAAAAAAAATACCCCATAGGGAACCCTCCAAGTCTTTTTTACTTTTTTTTGCGCGGGGGGGGACTTAAAAGGTGGATGAATTTTAAAGGAAAGCTTTTTACGAGGTCAAGAGTTTGCAGGGAAAAAAAAAAAAAAAAATAAAAACCAAACTATCAGAGGGACAAACCATTTTAGGGGGGAAAAAAATCCACTCAAAAAGAAAAAAAGGAAAAAAAAAGAAATGTTTTACGTTTAAAGTGGACTTGGGTTATATTGAAACAGGGGGGCCGCTGTTTGGGGATATTTAATGGAAACGTAGGCTTTGTAGTATAATTTTCAGGTCTATATTCTGCAATGAAAAATCAGGCAATTAATTCTTGAAATCGACCCAAGGTTTTGGGGACGTTTCAATGGTCCATTTATTTACGGAAGGGGAGGAGGAGGAAAGGGAAAGGAAAAGGGGGGAAATTCCAGGTGGGGGGGGCTTAACGTTTACAGTCCCAGGTTTTTTACCCAGGGGGGGGGGGGGGGGGGGGGGGAACTGTGGGACCAGAGATTTTTACTTTTGGGAAAAAAAAAAAAAATAAAACTGTTACGTAAAAAGGTTTCGTTAAAAAGCGAAAAATAATAAAAACTATCGGATAATAATTGTTTCAGTTAGGAAAAAAAAACCCAGCGTTTACGGTAACCACTTGTCAAGGGGGGGGGGTGACTATTACAGGGGGGGGGACGCCGATTGGAAAAAACGGGAGGGAATTTAAAATTTGGGAATTTTAAAGAAAGAGTCTTGAATGAAAAGAGGATTTCTCAAAAAAAACAAAAAGATCAAAAAACTATTAATAAATAAAAAACTGGTCTCTCACTGACCAATTGTTCAACTTTTTCATTGCGGGGGAAGCCATTTAATTAGGGGGGCAAAAATTTGGGGCCACCCGGCTTAAAGCGGGGCCAAAAGGGGGGGGAGTTAAGGGCTGGAAGATGGTGATAGATTTTACTTAGGTTATTGTTGTGGGGGAACAATTTTTATGGTTAAGCCAAAAAAAACAGATTTGTGCTGATCCAAGGTTACTTTGGGTTAGGAAAGAGACGTTTTACGTGAAGGGCTTGTTAAAAAACGTTTTGCCACAAGAAAAAAATTAGATTTTAGGAGGGGAAATTAAACTCTTTGCAAAGCAAGCTCAATTTAACAACAGGCTGGTTTGGGTGAGGTTCATTTTCTAGGGGCCGGTGGATATTACCTTGCTGAACACAGGTCTGCAGCAGCTTTTCTAAAGGCGTTTGCGGCAGCCTTTGACGGTCTTTGCTGATGGCCCACAATGAGGGGAATATAAGCGTTTCAGGTCATTGGGATTCAGGGGACCAAAACCCCCGGGCCACACTTGGCCTGCCAGCAGCAAAAAAAAAAAAAGGATTTTGGAAAACCAAAAAGTAGGTGAACAAACAACGGGGGGGGGGGGGGGACTAAAAAAAAGTAAGGGCAGGTTGGGAAATTTACCATTTTCCATTTCGTTCATTCCCCAACCGTTACTGGATTGTGGGGAAAAGGTTTACTAGCATACGCTTCGGATGGACATTGCCTCAAACCAGCCACCACCACCCACCCAATTTTGGCCTCCACAAGGTGAACTACTTAACAACTACAAGCCAACCATAAAAAACCACCCCCGCCCCCCCCACCGGCCCGGCCGCCAAAAAAAATAACCATGGGGGAAAAAAAAACCCGGTTCTTACTTTTTACTCGTCAAAGCCTACCCAAAAGGTTAGCAGCAGAGCCTTTTTCGCAGGTGGTTCGGTTCTTGGGGAGTGCGCTGGGAAGACTTTAACCAATCCATCTATCTAACCCTCGGGTTTAAATGGCCAAAAAAAAAACAAAAACCCACGGCCAAAAAACTTGGACCTTTGAAAGGAAAAACCTTGGATACATTGGACTTTACGCAATTTAGGATGTTTTAATGAAAAAACAAAAAATACCACAAGGTAGGGGGGGGGGGAAAACCGCTTCTTTGAAGGGAAGGTGTACGATTTTCTATCCCCAACCCTCTCTATTTTTGTAACGGCTTATGTTCTGGGAAGGGCCGGCGCCACAAATAAAACGGGGGGGGGACATTAAAAGTTTTTTGGTGGTTCGCAATAAACTTTAGGACAAAAAAACCATTTCACCCGGAGCCTCCAACGGGCCTTTTTTTGGAATGTCAAAGCCAATTCCCACCAGGCCTATTTTTTCCGTTTTTAACCTTTCCTCGGATGGGGGTCGGGCCTCTCCAAAACGTATGTTTCCCTGCATAGGGAAAAAAGCAATATCGCTCCAAGGTTTTTCTTAAAGCACGAATGGTTCCACCCTTGTTCAAACAAATTGGGTTTTTTACAATTTCGCTATGGGACGGTTTACTTTCA
The DNA here is from genome assembly GCA_035578905.1 of Stictocephala bisonia. Lineage (NCBI taxonomy): Eukaryota > Metazoa > Arthropoda > Insecta > Hemiptera > Membracidae > Stictocephala > Stictocephala bisonia. The sequence goes on along the minus strand of JAQJVL010002903.1, from coordinate 30,458 downwards.
CCGTTAGGTTTTTAACAAGCCTTTTTTTTACCTATGTCAGGAGGTGGGGAAGTTGGTTTTTTATACCACTTAAAGCCCTGAGGTTAATTAAAAAAAATACAAGTGTCAAAATACGGGAACCTGGCCGAAAAAAATTTCCTTGCAAAGATTTCTCCGGGACGGAAAAAAATAAAACGTCTAAAAGGAGCGGGCGCTTGCTGTTTTCAGGGGGGGGGGAAACGATACGATGACAACTTACTGGGTTTCACCACTACTTGCTACATTCCAAATGTGGGGGGGGTGTTAGATTTCAAGAGGGGGCGACCAGCTATGTGGTTTCTAACCTAATAAGCAATTTTGGTTTACGTAAACAATCTAAAAAAATACTGTAAAACATAAAAACACTATATCAACTTTTTACTTTTTGTACATTAAAAAATAAAAAAAAATAAAACTTCCAATTCTTAAAAAAAAAATAAAAAAAACTTTGGTTCTTTTATGAATTGGGTTTGGCATTTTTTATACCACCTCATAGTGGTAGTTTTAAGGTTTGGATTAAAGAAAAAAAAAAAGGAAAGATTTTTGGGAACAAAGCAGGAAAATTTATTTTGCCCAAGGTAAAAGTGTAACAGTAAAAAATGTTTATTTTACCAATTTTGGGTAGATGCAAAAAAAAAAAAAAAAAAAAAAAAAAAGGTTAAAAATACTGATTTAAAAATTATTGATACATAAAAAAAAAAAACCTAAAAAAAACAATCTATGGTTTAAAAAACATTTCAAGTTGATAAAAAGGTTCATTTTAGATTATTTAAAAAACCAAATGTTTTGGAGTTTAAAACCAGGGGAATCTGAAAATTGGGGAAGATTATGGTTTAAGAATTTACATTGTGGGGTCAAAGGATTTTTTTTTTCAATTATATGATTGAAAAAAATATTTTTTAATTTACCAAAAAAAAGCTTTTTTTTTTTGAATTTCCCAGTAAAAAAAAAACGGGGGGAAACTAGGGGTATAAGTTTAATAAAAACATAGGTAAAGATGCATGGGATTTTAACCCATTAAAAAACTTACGTTTGGGGGGACAACCTAAGTTTAACCAATTTTTTAAATAGGAAAAAAAAGAAAATGGGGGAAAGGGTTAAACATTTTTTTTAACCAGAGGGGGGGGGGGGGGGGGACTTTAATTTGTTGACATGTTTTAAGAGGGGTTTTTTTAATAATAGGAGAATTGTAGAATATGGGAATGGAAGGGGATACATTTTAAAAATTACATGTGGTCAAAAGATTTTCAATAAAAAATGATGAAATTTTTTAATACAAAAATAGCTATTTTTCTGGATTTCAAAGTTTATTTGACTCTAATTTTATATTTAAAACCACAGTTAAAAAAATTGTTTATTTAAAACGTTAAAAACATCTAAGTTTAAAACAATTTTGAGAGATGGAAATTAAAAGTCAATATTTTTACAGGGAGATTAATGAACAAAAGTTTTTTTTAGGGTAGGTTTTAATGGGGGAAAAGTGGTAAGGAATTATGTTTAGGGGGGGAATTACATTAAAATATTATTGTGGTCAAGATTTTTTCATAATGACTTTATAAATTCCTTTTTAAAAATACAAAAAATAGCTATTAATGCTGGTTTTCAGTGGGACAGGCCAAAAATATATTCTAAACATAAGGTTAAAAAAGCTTACATTAATAATGCTAAAAAAAAATAAAAAAAAAGGGGAAAAAAGTTGGGGTTTTTAAATTTCCTAAAAAAGATGAATGTACAAAAAATTCTGAATGCGATTTTAACATATGTAACGAATAAATAAAAAAAAAAAAAAAAAAAAATGGTTTTATACTAAAAAAGCTTTATTTACAAAGGGAGGACTTTACAAATAATAGTTTGTAGGGAAAGTGAGGTCACCAGGTTAGTGTTTTTTAGTTTGGGCGTTACATAATATAGAGTTCTTACCGTTTTACTCATCGGTTTTCGGGCTTGTTATGGTTCATTGGTCTTCCAATCCAGTATTGTCAAAGTCATTGGGGGCTTGTGGGGTCTGAGTGCTGCAAAATACCGTCATTTTTTAAGGTTCGTTTTAATGTTTTTTCAAAAAACAGTGAGTTCAAGATAACATCTGTTTTCAACCCACCAGTGTCGCTTGGGACCGTAGGGGAAAATTGTTAAATCAAATTAAACCTCCTTGGGTTTGCTTGTTTTACAAAGGTTGTCTTGTTCCACATAGGAGAAAAAACGTTTCCAGATATTCAAGTCATTCCCAAGTGTGGCCTCACAGGTTCAACGTTTCAGTCCAAGTTGGGGTCCCGCCCGGTTTTCGCTGGGTAAAAAAAAAAAACTGGTTTCTAAGATAGCCCTACGGGCAACAAACAAATAACGGGGCGTTTTGTCCTCGCTTTTCTTGTTCCAAATTTGTTTAAATTCATATTAGTCAAAAGTTAAAAATTGTTTGTTGGGCCACCTGGTTACGTTCAACCTGGCCCAAGTAAGGAACAAATCGTAACAGGGGACCCCTGTCTTTTGGGGGCCAGTATGCCCAAAGGTGGTTTTTACCATTGTTTTTACGGGTGGATGGATTAGGTTGATTTCATTATGAACCCCTCGTTTCTTTGTCCCAGTAAAGGTTTTTTTTTCATGGTTAAAAAGCGGTTTTTTATTTAACTTTAATTAAAGTGTAGGGGTTTTCAATCATGGGGGGCCAGGATATTCAGTTTTTCCCGGCATCCATTTTTTTTTTTTTACGGTCGGGGTTGGTTCTCAAGTGGGGGGGCTGGTCTTGTTTAATGGGAGGTTTTGGTTAAAATTGGTCAAAGCTTGGGTTGGTTTTACGGGCTTGAGTGGTTGTCAAAACGGTTTTTTTGTCAACCCACAAGTTTTGCCTTTTAAAGGGGGGCTAGGTGTTTCGGTACAAAAAGTGGTTCAGGGGTTTTTTCTAGTCATTGTGAGTCTTTCAAAAAAACCAGTTGGTGTCCTCCGCCCAAACCGAGGTTTGTTTTAGTTCTTTGTTTCCGTTAGGGGTAAACGTTCGTTTTTTTATTTTTTTTTTTTTATTGTCACCCACCCCCCCCCAACTGTAAAATTGGTTCTTTGTTTCATCTTCAAGCTGGGGGAACAGAGGGACTTTTTTACTACAAGTGTGGAAAGTTATTTAACCGTTGGCGTTTTTTTTGCAAGGATTCAACGTTGAAGTTTTGAGCCTTATTCGCAGGTTTTCCTTGGAAAAAAACCAAAAAGTGTTTTTTGTATTGGCGGGGACAAAAAAAAAAAAAAAAAAAAAAAAACAAAAAAAACCGCGGGATGGTTTTTTTCTCCAAAAACAATAAGATACCTTTTTGATTGGCCTTTGGGGGCTTTTCGCCTGGGGCTTTTTGACCGGATTTCAATCTGGTAAGAGCTAAAAAAAACGGGTTAGGCGGTTACATTTTTTGGTTTATTTAAGCCCCACAAAAAAATTCAAAAAAACAGGGGTGGGGACTTGGGATCTTTTTACACCACTCGTTTCTTTTTGGGGAATGTACCGGAAGGGCTTCCTTTTGTTGGTTTGATCGTCTCTCAAAGGATTTTGCGTGTTCGTTGCTTTACGTGGCAGGACCTGTTTCCTCAAAAGGTGTTGAGGGGGGGGACAAAGGGGGGGCTGGTTTTTAAGTTTTACAGTGTTTAAAAGGGAATTCTTTGGTCCGGGGTTGTTGAATGGTAATTTTTAAAAATCAGTTTTTTCTTCCGTTTCCGGTGGTCCCCATATACGCTAGCCTCAATTTGCTAGCAGGAGCTTTGAAAAAGTGTTCTTGGCAAAATTCAAGGGCGGTTAATGGAAAAGTGGTACATGTGAAAACTTTGGGGGGGGGAAAACCACGTCCCAAGGAAAAAAAATCCACAGGGTTCATACCAAACGTAAAAAAAATTGGTTTTGGCTCCATTTTTTACGTGTTTTTCGGGTCTTCATTGGGGACTGCTAATTAAACAATCGTCGGGGGAAAAATTTATTTTTTCCGTCTTCAAACAAAAACGAGTTTCTGGGGGGAACGGGGAAACATGCCTTTGGAAAAAAAAAAAAAATTGCTGTCCGGTGGTCTGGGGGGTGGGGGACAAATTGCGAATGTCACCTTCTTTGTTTTTGCGGACATTTCTCCATTCGTCTTCCCATTAAAAGGGCGTTTTGGTTTTTCCATGGAGCTTGTAAAAAGCTTTCAACGCAAAAAATAAAAAAACGCACTAAGTTGCGGGCAGATCTATTTGTCCAGCATTTGTTAGTCGTATGAATTTATTCTTTCCATTTTCCCCCACGGGGGGATTGCGAAAAAAAAAAATAGCGTTAGTTAAGCCCGGGGCCCGATTGTTAACTTTGGTTTTGGGGGGGGGGAACTTCAGGGGGGGGAACACCCAAAGTTGTAAAACGGCCTGTTGGGAAAACACCGTTTTATAGGTGAGCCACGTAAAACGGCTTTTTTGTTTGTACCAGTGTTGGGCCAAAAAGCAAAACTTTTTTACATGCTGCCCACACGGGGGTGTCACTTAGCTTCAGGGCAACAAAGGGTAGGGTCTTGTTTTATAAAACTTGTTTCATGTATAGGTGCAGGGGTTACCTTCTTAACCGTCCACAGTCTTAGTTATAAAAAAAAAACCCCATATGGGAGAGGTTCAATTGGCCCAATTTGAGGGGGGGGGGACCCAGTCTGGTGTTGTGGGTTTTTCCACCCAATCCCTAAATGTCTACCGTATGGCAGAAAAAACGGATTGTCCCATAGGGCTTTTGCCTTTAACAGGTTTCCCCACACAGTTCTAAGATTAAATAGTATGGTTAGGGCTAGGGGGGGGGGGGGGACGGTTTCGTCTTTCTTTTTTGTTTTGAGTTCGTGCTGAATTCGTGGAACAAAAAACGGATTGTTAAGGGCTTTTAGGGGTACCGTAGATTTTTTACCACTGGCAACCCAGTTCTCCTTTACTCTTGGATAGGGCCGATTCAATTACCAATCGCATTTTGATCAGGCGTCAGTTTATTCAAGTCGAGGCGATTTCAATTTTTTTGTTTACATTTAGGTGAATTTTGGGCGCTGGGAACGGACGACTTGAGCGGTTGGTTTTGTTAATGTGGCAAAGACCAGGGTCAAATCTTGTAACGGGGACTGGTTAGGGCCTAGGTGGTTTGCGGGGGGAGAATAAAGGAGACAGAGTATTTCAATTCCAGTAGACTACCGTTCCAAGGTCTGAACGATAAAGAAAAATCGTTTATCTGGGTAAGTTCTTTTCCCCAAAGGTGGGTTTTTCAATTTTGCAAGTGGGGGGGGGGAACGTTTCCACACTTTTGCCAACGATTTTGGACATAATATGGGGACTCAACTTACGTTGCTTCATCGTTTAGGGCTTTATGGTTATTAATAAAACTTTTTCCGCGGGGGGTCGGAAAAAAGTTTTTGAGGTTTTCGTCAAAAACCCCCCACTGCGGGTGGATCAGTTTTAAAACATAATCATATGGGTTTTTACCAACCCCTTTTGGTTTTTGATTTAAAAGTTTGCATAAATTTTGTTCGGCTGGCACGAGTTTGGGGAGGGCTTTTTCCCAACAAAAAAGTACTTTCCACTTCGGCCAAAAATTCCCGGGCTTGCCAAGGTTGCCTAAGGGGCCTTTTTCAGGGCCATTATAACCGGGTTTTTTTACAGGAAGTTTAGGGAATTCGTTATCCAACATTTTTTAACCGACAACCGGAACTCGAAAAAAACAAGATTACACGGAATATTGTACTTTTTCACTGTTTCGAATTGGTGCCACTCCATTTTACTCACATCCTTTTTAAAACTGTTTCAGAAATTTTTCTAATGTAAAAAAAGGCTTGATCGTTAACGCTGGTGTTTGTGGGGGAAGTTTTAGGGGACGGGGTATAATAAGTTGTGGGGAAAATTGAACAGCGTAAAATGTTTACTTTTCGGTTGCACCATTGTTGGGTGGTCTGTAGGGTTGCATTGTGATGTGGAAAGTGGGTTTCTTTAGTTGTTTTTTGTCCACCATTTACTGTTCTGAGGTTTATTCGTTTTTGAAAAAACGAAAGCGCTTCACCAAAATGGTCAACAGGGGTTGGATTTTTAGGTCTGGGTTTGGGGGGGGGGGGGGGGGGACCGTGTTTTTCTGTTCTTGTTTCCTCCAGGTTTCATAGGGGTCCTACCGGGGAGGGTTACGTTAATGTATAAGGGTTTTTCCCAAAACCCATCCGCTGGGGGGGGGGCCCAAGGGGTCTTTCAGTGTTGCAATTAAGGAAAAAGCTTTGGGGCGGGGCGTTATTTGCGAAAAAAAAAAAAAAAAAAGCTTGTGCAAAGTGAGGTTCGGTCGGTTTTTATTGGGCCCCCCCACCTAGTTTTTAAAAAAAAAAAAAAAGTTTTGAGGTCAGGGCAGAGGTGGGACCTATTTTTCAAAGTGTACAAAAAAAGCTGGTTTTGGCTCGTTTGCACTTTTGGTTTATGGGGTTACATTGGTCAGTTGCTTTAGGGCGGTGGGCCGCAAAAAATGCTGGCCTCCAAAAAATCGGGCTGTCACTATGATTGGGTTAACCGGGGATTTTACAGGTCTCGTAAGCGACCCAAATTTTTTTAATTGCTGTTTGTTCCCACCTCCTTTGGGGAGGGGGGGGGAGGCTAGCAATTTTTTTCCCCAACCATTTACCAAGGCTGATGTTTTTTAACCGCAGATAAACCTGGGTTATGTTCGGCCAAGCCCTGGGGTTTTTCCAGGCTTGGGACAATTCGATTCGTGTCTTTTTTCCTTGTGTGAAAAAAAAGCATCGTTACAGATTTACTATTTTTCTGTTGCTCACCCTTTACGAATTTTGGGGTTTTTGGACCAAATTTGGAAAAAGGTCTGTAATTTGCACGTAATGTGAGGGGGTTTTGAATGTTTTTTGATTTTCACAAAAAGGTTTCCGTGTGGGTCGGCCAGGGGTCCTGTCGGGGCTTTTCTGTTTAGGGGGAGGTGAATTTTGATAAAAGGGGTCGGGGGGGGCCCAGCTTCAAAAAAACCACAATTTTTTATTTTACTTTTTTTACTAGGCCGGGATTACCGCCCGCTCACAAAAAGTGAAAAATTTTTTTGGATGGATGGTAAACGGGAAATAAAAAAAACTGTAGGTCCCTCAAAGGGGTTGTGAAATATATTGGTCGGTTTTTAGGTTAGTGAAGGAGTTGTTACTATCGAGTTTAAAATTGGGTCCCATTTTAGGGTTTCTACGTTCTGCGGCAGTTGGGAATTTTTGCCAATAGGGCCAGTTTACTTTAAAGCAAGCTTGGTTCCAGGAGTTTTGGGTTGTTAATACGTGGGGGCTTTTTTTCTTGTTTGTCTTAAGGGTATTCTTTGGTTTATGGGAAATTTAAGTGCCAGGAAAGATTTAAAAAAAAAACAAATTGGTCTAAATGTAAAAAAAAAAAAAACATTTAATGGAAGGGTCAAAAAGAGGGTTAAGGTTGGCTTTACGGGGGAGGGGGGGACCTACATTCCGCTCCCCTTTCAATTTTTATCTTGGCTTTCGGAAAACGACTCCTTGCCAAGGGAAAAAATTTTTTGGGCAGGGGTTTTTTTAGTCTTGTAGTTTCTTTATTTTAGGGCTGTTTTTTTCCGTAGAGGTGTTTTAGGCGTTTTCGTTGGGGTCGTTACCTTGAAAAGTTGAAATAAGGTTCTGTAATGTCTTTCAGGGGGGATGGGGGTCGTTAACAGGGCTTCGTGAAGTAGTGTTTGTATTTTCAGTGGACGGTCCCTGGTAGGTGGAAAAAAGCCTCATAAATTTTCCTGTAGTAGTGTAGTTCAGTAAGGGTTGAGTTGGGGCCCGCTTTTAAGGAAAAAACCGTGGGCCCCCAAGCAGATCCCTGTTAGTTGTCATCCGGTTGGGGGGGTTGGGGGGCGCGGGATTACAAAAAAAGTCTTTTGGCAACCTAGAAAAAAGTTTTGCCTTTTTCAAAACCTTGGGGGGGACTGGGGACCAAGTGTAGGTGGGAGGGGGGGGAAAGGTTGGACTGGTGGCCGGCCACAAAAAAAAGTCTTGCAGCTTTATTTGGCAGGTCTTTTGGAGGGGTTTTTTTTTGGGGGGAACATGCCTTTTATTTTTTTTTTGCTTGGGGACTTCTGGTCACGTTCAGGAAAGGCCTCTTTTAGCCGGGAATTATTTTTGTGGGGCGGCGTTGTGGGTGGGGGGCTTACTCTTAGGTTGGCTGGTAATGGTTGGGTATGGAATTGGTAATAGGCTGGTGGGCTGGTTGAAAGGCTGGTTAGATGGTAAAGGGGGTGGGGGCTGGGTTGGAAAACTTGGGGTTGGTGGGTTATGGCGGTGGTCTTGGTGGTGGGGGGGGGAAAAAACAAAAGCGGTTTCCGTAAGCTGGGGGGCAAGGCTGAACGAGAAAGGCATCTGGGGGATTGGGCGGGCGCACAAGTTTAGGGCCGTTGGTTTCTAAGGCCGGGGCATATTTTTCCGTCCAGGAAAAAAAAGGTTCCTGGGCAAAAGTGGTACCACAAGGGGGCAAAGGTTTTACTGAGGGGAGGGAAAAGCCAAGGAAAAGGCCAGTTGGCTGGGGAGGGACTGTGAATCTTTGTTTTTTTCGGGGGCCTTAAGCCCGCTTTTATTTCTGAAATTCCTGGAGGGGGGCCGGTCGGCCAACTTTGGGGGGGACTTGTTAAAAAAAATTGTCGCTCCCACTTTGTAATGGTAAGGTTTTTAAACAACCTTTTCCCCGGGGGAAAAAACCAATTCCTTGGGCGAATTCGTATAATATGTTACGGGAGTAGGCCCATGTTTACCGAAGCACCCAGTATCTTCCTTCCACAGTTCACTGCTGGGAAGTCTCCTCACCTTGCTCTTTCGCCAAAGAAAAGTAGTGTGTTTAGCTATTTAGGTGTTGTTGGTTGGCTATTTTTTTTTCCCTATACCAGGTTGTATTTTGGGGCCAGGGCATTTTTTGCCAGGCTGTGAATTTATTGTTGGTTTTTGCTTGTGTGGTTGGGGGGGCCTGTTGGTTGTTTTTAGATTCCCCTTTTACCGGAGGCTTGGGTGATTTAGTTTTATTTCCTTGTTCTTGGCTGTGTGGTCGGTCTTAACTTGTTGTTTTTTAAAAGGATCCTATTTGGCTTGTTTTGCTTGCCCAGGTGGTTATAGGAGTTGGATTTATTGTTTTGTTTTCCTTCAGGTGTGGGCTGTTATGTAGTGGAGGGCTAGGGCAAACTCGGGGACTTTTTGTTAAATGTCCAAGTTATATTGTTTGGAAAAAAAGCCTATAAAAAAAAATGTAAAACTAGGGCTTTATGTTTTCTATTTTGTTTTAAGTTTTTAGTAGTAGCCTTGATTTAACATAGATCTTTTGGTTAGGGAGTGTGTTCTGTGTGTTTGCTTAGGCTTGTTTTAAAAGCAGTATGTTGGGTCTTTGACTTAATGGCTTGAATTTAACGTAGTTCTGTTAGTTGGAGTAGAGGAATGTGTGGTTGCTTAGAAATAGGGCTTGTTTAGCGGGTTATGGTTGTGATGGATAATGGCTTTACTTTGTTATTTCGGTTGGATTTAAAACCCAATGGGGGATTTGGTCTGGTTGGAGGGAAAGGGGGTGTGTGTTGTTGCTTAAAAAAAATAGGGCTTAAGCCAGGTATTGTTTGCTTGTTTTCTTATGCTTTTAAATAAGCTTGGGGAATTAAAACGTTAGATTGGTAGTGAGAAGGGGGAGGTGTTTTGTTTTTGCTTTAGTTCTTGTTAGTTTTTACAACTTGTTGCTGTTTTACTAACCCACTTTATGTTTGCTAATTTTCTATGGGGGAACTTAGCTTTTAAAAAAAATAATATTTGGGTGATTTGTTTTTACTTGGGGCCCTTAGTTTAGGGGCATGTACTTTTTATTGTTTGTTTTTTTTTGTTTTTTATGGACTTTTTGTGGTGGACGGGTAATCTGTGTAGAAGAAAAAAAAGTGGTTTGCATTATTGGGGGAATAAGATTTGTTTTTAAGTTTGGGCATAGTAGATTTACCGGGCCTATACTGTGTTTTGGTGGGGGTTTGCTTGATCGGTTTTCTTTCAGGCAGGGAAAGGGCCTGTGTTTTTACTTTTTTGGATTTTTTAAAATTGTTTTTTTTTTCTTCAAACTTTTCCAATTGGTTTAAAAACGTCTTTTGAAAATAAAATTTGTTTTTACTGCTGAAAAAAAAACACCGAATCTCCCTTATTAAGTAAGTTAGGATTAAGTGTAATTTTAGGTATTGCTTAGGATTAAAAGTTTTGCTATTTAAAAAAAAAAAAAAAAAGATAAAGTTGCTTGGGGGGGTATTTTATTGGATATATTTCTATTGGCTTTTAGGGTTAGTTAGCGGGCTTAGCCTGGGGGGGGTCCAGGTAAATTAGTGAATTGAAAAATATTGTTGTATATAACTGTTGTCTTGATGGTCCGCTATGAAGAGATCTGTTTATAGCGGGATTTGGTTTTTCTGGTAATTGTGTGGGGGAAAAAGCGGGGTTTGTTGAATTGGCGGTCTTGGGCGTCGGTAATGGGAATGGGGGGCGGGGGGGGGGGGCTGTCAGGGAGTTGTGGGAATAAGGGAGTGGTTAAGGGTGGGGGGGGGGGGACGTTCGCAAAAAATTGGTGGGGACTGTCCGGGGGGGTGAAAGCCGAAGGGGGGGGGGGGCCAAACGGTCCCAAAACTGGGCCTAAAACCGTCGGGTTAATTTTATTCGGGCTAAAACAAAAAAAAAAAAAACACTTTTAAGGTGATTTGGCTTGTTGGTTATTTTCCCACTTGGGGGAACAAAAGGTTTTGCATTCTTGATTTTAAAAACACCCGTTTGGCCCTTGATGGATGGTCTTATATGTTTTATGGGGCCAAAAAGAGGGAATATATAATTGGTCCCTTAATTTTGTTTAAAAAAGAAAAAAAAAAAAAAACAAATGTACAGTTTAGGGCGGGGGACAATCGTGGGCCACCTTATATATGTATAATTGTTCGTTTGTAGAGAATTTAAGTTGAGTAAACGAATTGTGAATTGACTTATTGTTATTTAACTATTAAGATATTGTTTCACTTTTTGATTGACCAATTTACGTTACAAGTTAACCTGGTTGTTGGATATGACTTTTAGGATTTACAGTTGGAGGTAATAATGGAAACGATGGATATAATGACTTTTAGGATTACAGTTAAATGGGGGACGTACATACCAATTTTCACTTGTTTGATAAAATTAGGTTAAGTAAACGAATTGTAACTGGACTTATTATTTATCTATCATAGCTTGAGATATTGTTTTTTACTTTTGGCTTAAGGTGGTCAAATTTACGTTACAAGTTAACTTGTTTAACAGAAAAGCTTATTGGTGTTAATTTCTTAATTCAATGTTCAACTACTTCATTATTAGTTGAAACGGTTTATTGTTTGGTTGGTAGTAAAGTAAAGGTTAAAACTGTTTTTTTTTTTTTTTTTTATTTTTTTTATTTCTATATTTGTTCTGGTCTTACTCGACATGTCAATTTGCGGTGCGCCGCCACTTGTCGACGCCTCCCAGGAAGGATGGCACCTCCTCTAGGTATATTCGCACTGGGCGAGTGGCCTGCGCCATGTATCCAGCTTGTAACATATTGCACAATGGTATTAGTGAAGGAGGTTTCGGCTGAAAGGCTGTTGTCACAATTGTGTATGACTATGTTGGAATGTATCTGGTGTACATACGGTTTACTGTTATTCCTTTAGTTGAGGACATTGGGATGTGATTGTTGGCTGACGTGATCGTCATTATTGGTTACATTTAATCGCATGTGTGACACCTTGCAGACCATTTAATTGTGTTTAGTTGAGCACAGTGTCGAGGTTTTTAACTTATATTTAATTGCTTTGGCTTAAGTTTATTGCATGTACAGACTGCATTGGTTACCACACATGTACGCTAATGCTTGGCTATAGTTTATTGCTTTCCACCTGATGCTTGGTATGTTGCAAATGTTGATTGTAGATAAAAGAACAACTGCTTTGTTAGCGTGGAGCGGAAATGTCAGACACATGAATGGGATGTTAGTTACCTGGCATTAAGCTTGTCAGGCGTCTTTAATGTAATGCATTTGTACTTAGTTACTAGTCACTTACGTCTACTTTAGTGAAATTTTTTTTGCTAAGTCACTGTGTGTCTGAACTCGAGCTTCTAGTAACTTGTACACTAATTAACGCATGCATTGTTTTTTTAACAACCTGGTATGTTTAGTTACGCCTGACTGCAATTTACACCTGATACTATGTGACTACATGTATTGTTGTTGACTGTCTCTGTTGGCTTATGTACTTGTATGGACAAAATTATAGTAGCTGGTCTGACTGTATACTGTTCTTGTTGTTACAGAAACACGATGAGGTCTTTCTAACAAACTGTCAACTTTGGCGGAGCCTGCCTACACTCCAAGAATTGACGTCAAGGATCTGGAGGTAGGCCATCACTACCGGATCGGGTCGGCGAGGAGAGTAAAGACGAGGTTCGGCCCGTCCGTTTTGGTGTGCTTGAAAGTTAACGGGGAGGATAGGGTCTGTTTCTACCAAAACGTTTCGATGAAAACCTGACGGAAGAGGACCTGGTTGAGTTGAATGGGGGGAGCTTTTCCTTGCAATACATGGGGATGAAGGGGAAGAGCCCCAGTATTGTGATTAGTGCTTAAGTGTTATATTAATATGTATTATATTATATGAATATTATATATGCTACTGAATTTGATACTGTTGTTTTTACTTACCCGTGGAGTTTGGTGGCTTCATGTCCTCCTCGAAATCCCACACCTTGAAATCTTGGCTTATCGTCCTAAGCTGGCGAAGTAAGTCTTGCGTGTGTCTGTCGGTTCGGACTGCAAACTTAACCACAAGCTCAGCCATGACTGTGGTTTTACTTTAAGACTCAATTTCTTTTATATCCTGTAAGGCTGTACTTACAAGCGGTGGGTGCCGCAACGTACCTTGTAGACCTTAACATACTCCGTTGCAATTAACAGCAGACAGTCCAGACTGCTGACCTCCTCTCGTTTTCGTCTGACAAAACCGGCTCAGGTGGCCACGGTCTCGCCGTCGACCGAAATGTAATAGCCTGAGTCACAACGAACCGGTCTTGAGGTTAACGGGCCGACTGGCCCAGACTGCAGTTGATGATCGGCGGGCCTTGACACGTCATGAATGCGTCAGAGCTGCCGACGTCTTTTCCTTGTTTGGGAGATTGGCGTGCTTCGAGCGGCCAAGAGTTTTTTCCTTGTGGTGGCACAAGTACTGACACAAATGTGGCAAGCAATGAGACAACGATGAAGGAGGCCGACGTTTTTTCCTTATAGGTGAATAGCATGTCTGCCTTCGATCTGAGACTTTGAAGGCAGGCGGCCGACCTGCCGGCGCACTACGTTTTTTCATTATGGCGATTAACATAGCTGCCTTCGAAAACGGAAACCGAAGGCAAATTACCCTACTTGTGGCATTAGGCAATTATTGTATTAGTTAGGTTAGGTTATGATAGGTTAGGTTATGTTGGGTTAGTTTAGATTAGGTTAGGTTAGGTTAGGTTAAGTTAGGTTAGGTTAGTTTAGGTTATGTTTAAGTCAGGTTAGGTTAGGTTAGGTTTTTTAGGTTAAGTTAGGTTAGTTTAGGTTAAGTTAGTCGCATTCGAATAAGTCGTGTGGCTCTTGCATTTTCAATTCTACGGACTATAATTCAATCGCTACATAGATATACTGATGGTCATATTTTATTATACTAGTGTAACTGAGGTCTTTTTTACTGTTATCACAGAAATTTGTGATGTTGTAATCCACGAGGTGTTCCTAATAATGTGTGTTACCAAAAGAAGGGTATTAGATTGGTGATGAGTGGGTGATACCGTCAACGACACTCGATGTCTAGTGGTGAGAGTTGGGTATAAGGTGGTGCGTTTAGCTGCAGTCAAGATTATAGGGGGGATGGCCAGCTAGGTCAGGAGGAGGACATTTAAGTGGTCTTTACATTGAATAGGTTTAGATGGGTTAGATGTTGGTATGGGTTAAGTGATTAGGGATGGGAGTGGGATGGTATGTTTGTTTTTTCGTTTTTGCCTGGGATTTTAGTTTGGTTTTGTGGTTGGCGTGGTTAGGTTGTTTTGGTGATGTGATGTTTCCTTTGCTGGTTTATATGTGAGGTTGGTTTTTTGGTTGTGTTATTATTGGGTGTTTTTTTTTTGGGTTGGGGTTGTGGGAATTTTTGTTTGAGTGTGTGTGTCTGGTGAGTTTTTTTGATTTTTAACCGTGTTTGGTACTGGGGTTTTTATTTTGGATTAAATTGTGAAAATTACAATTAAAATAAAATAACATAATATAAAATAATCATTTGAAAATATTTTACGTAATTAATTAATTTTTATAAAATCAACAAGAATATTAGAAAAAATAAAATAAACTCCTTTTTATCTTGTTCTATTTTGCGGCGTTTTTTCTTCGCGTACGTTCTTGTAGTTTACATCAAATAAACTTTTCTTAAAATGTCAAACAGTGTTACTAAGTCTAGCCGCTTTACAATAAGTTACCTGAAAGTCAAGGTAACTCAGTAGCTTTATCTGTGTAAATCAGACTGTGGTCAAACTGCCCAATTATTTCACCAAGTCAGGCAGCATTATACCAAGATACCGAGAGGTTCAAGTACCTAAGTAGCTTTAATCATATCATAGAAACTAGTGCCAGACATTCCGATTGTGTTACTTCGTCTTAATAGGGTGCTAAGACATATTGAAATCCAGGTAGATCTTTAGCCTTAACTGGCGTTAGACTGTCCAAAAGTGTTAAAAGAGTCTGACCTCATCGCACCAAGACAACCTTAAACTCCAAATAGTTTGGTCCCTTTGTATATTTCAAATAACTGTAGTCATACTGTATTCATGTTACTGAGTCCATACAGCGTTATAGTCAGCGAGTCACGAGAAGCCACTAAACTGCATCTGTCATGTTGAAGGCAGTGATTTCCATTGAAACAGCACAAGTCATTTAATGCACATATTATAATTATTAATTAAGACAGGTCCACTAGATGATTTGTGCTGTTTCAACGGAAATCAGCACCTTCAATATCATAGAGGCATGACGTTCAGAGGACTTCTCGTGACTCACCGAGAGTACACCAAGACATTGTAACTAAATAATGTTAACCAATTCAACTTAACTGCTGTCAAACTGGGTTGCTGTATCTAAGTACTTTACGACAAGACAACTAGAACTCAAAGAAACTATGTAGCTTTAACTACGACAACCAGTTCATCAAACTACCACATGCTGCTGAGTCGGACGGAATTACACCGATACCGAGATCTTCTGATAACTGAATAGTTTTAATCTTGTCATCTTAATTGGTGTCGGACTGTCTAACCGAGTTACTGATTATTAATGCTTTACGACAAAACACTCAAAACCCCAGGTAATGTAGTAGTTTTTTATACATTTCAATCAGTCTTTCGTCAAACTGCCCAACTATCTCACTAAGCCTAACTGCGTCACTCCAACACTCCTGGAACTGCAGATAACTAACTTTAATCATCCCAATATAACTGGTGTCAGACTGTCAGACTGAGTTACCAAGTTTACTGGCATTACACAAGACATCTGGCATTGTAGGTTGCTTACTATAACTAGTACTACTAAGCTGTTATTATATTTTCATAGTGTTATCGCGTTTTATATCAAATCGCCTGGAGTTACGGGTAACTTAGTGTCTGTAATTGTATCAACTAAACTGGTGTTAGTCTAAATGGGCTAGTCAGTTTAGCTTGTTTACAACAAGATACGCGTAACTCTATCAGATTTTTTTTTAATACGTAACGTATGTTAATTTTAACAATCGCTCAAAAGTGGTAAATTATTATGTGTTCTTTTTTTTAAATAGGATATTACATTTTGTATGACTTCACAAATATTGTATGACTTCACTTGTAAAAGTGAAATCTTGTACATTATCATAGTCACAAAGATGATACTTTTTGACACCATTAGCGACATTTCATTTTTTCAGGGGAACGGCCCACGAGTAGTTGAACGAATATCTTCAACGTAAGGCTCTCAGTTCGATTCCAATCAGTCAATACATTTTGGGAAGGATCAGCTGATAATCACTGGCTGTTCATTTGTCACTGGGCTATTATTAATTAATGACACTTTCTAAGGAATAGTCGGCCTTAGTTTGTAACAATGATTACATTCGCTCATCTACACTCATCACACTGATTTGAAATCCATATTCGCCCATATCTTGACGATCGGCGTCTTATAAATAAATAAATAAAAGTAAGCCTAAGTCGAATTTGGTATCAAATGAACGGTCTATTCAAGATAAATTAACTGCAAACCGGACTTCGGAATGTTTAATCTTTTCAGAGTAGGTGTCATTGAAATCTCAAAGTAACTAATTTGAACTATATTATTTCTCTGCTATTAAACGGTTTTAAGTAAATTATTCTGATCATAAATTATATGTATGGACTACAATTATTTAAAAACATTAAATTATCTATGGAAAAAATATATTTGTTTTGAAATCGTTTCCATATTTTTTCCACCCAGTATATGTATTTATGTAAGGGTATGAGGGACCTACAACAATATCATATTATTTGAAATTAAATTTATGATTTATATTTATTTATAGTTTTTCCCTCAATAATTATAATAGGTGTAAAATAATTAGTTATTCTAAAGACTTGAACATAATTGTTATTGATGTTAGAACAAACGTTTTTAAACAGGCTTATTATAATAAAATTATCTAACATCAGGACATTTAGGTAAACAATCAGTTTTACAATTCCTTTTACGTTGTACTGTGCTTTTGCTGACATTGTAATGTATGCTTACGTTTAATAGTTACGGTTTTTGCTCTATTCAGTTATTTACCCAAAACAATTGTGGTGCGTGAGAGAATGCGTCTGGTTTAGAAATATCGAGTTTTAATATAATTTTAAGAACACATTATTTTATTATATATAACCAATGCTTATTACCTAATAAAATTATATCGAACTAGCACCTAAATTGACCACTTAACTAGATTATATGTCAAACGACCAAATGAATGTAAGTCATTGAAAATACTTTAAACTGCTTATCATATATGTCCTTTATTCCTTTAGTTTATATCATCGCTCACGACTTTTATATATGATTCAATGTTTATATAATTGCTTTCATATTATTTAACGTTTGTTATAATTTAATTCCTACGTATTTTTAGTTAACATGTTTCTATGAAAAAATAACAAGTTAGTATAATATCTTAAATCAAGAATGGTTAGCTATAAATATTTATATACTGTAATAACATAGTAAAAATCAATAAATTTGAACTGAAGAACATCTTAGAATATTTATTTGAAAGTTATATAGACAGAATTGGAAATAAAGCGTTATATAATGAATAAAGTAGCAGTTACTAGATCTCCACAGCCCAAAACCACCCGAAAGATCAGTACATTAACCTTAATACAATCCATTATCTTTTTCTTTCTTTTAATTGTTTGTTTTTTTATTGTAAATTGACCTTTCATTGATACAACATTATAATGTACATATTACATCAAAGGTAAAACATATGTATTTCCAGAAAATTTAAATGGTGATTTTCCAAAAGTGTGGGTTTGTCATCAAAATGTGGTAGACAGATTAAGTAAAGTATGAGTGTTTTACGTACAATATAGGTACGTACCTTCTAGAAATACCTATCTTGTAGGTGAAAGGCCTCTTACAAGAAAACAATTTATTGAAAAATACCAAACCTATTTTAATTATATCGATTTAAATAATTCACTAACTAGAACTTAACAAACAAACAAAAAAGAAAACTGACACGGTTGGAGTTTTTACTTCAAACACTAATTTTATACTCTCACGATTATGCTATTTTACTAAGTTAATTATGATTAAATTATTGAATCCATCGTTCACTTGTTTCTACATCAATTATTAAACTATTAAATCTAACTTTTTATTTACTGCTAAAGAAAATATTAAATTAATTTAAAAACTTGTAGCCAAATAGTATGAACTTGAAAAGATATTGAGTAATTACTACCCAACTGCCAATTGAATGAATTGTTTTTCTAACGAATATCTTTCAAATTATTTTATAATATGTTGGTAAACTAACACTACACGTTCCTAATAAAATAGTTCACAATCTATATATTACAAAACCATCGTATTTATGCCCAGTAAAACCATTTTAAGCACACATTGGCGTGAACCGGATCCTGATGAGTTGTCTCAGATCGTAGGACGAGATTTACAATGGCGGCAAAGTCTACTGTAGCAGCAACTTTTTACATTTAAATTTTTGATATCCGCAACAGGGTCTTG
Organism: Stictocephala bisonia; assembly: GCA_035578905.1. NCBI lineage: Eukaryota > Metazoa > Arthropoda > Insecta > Hemiptera > Membracidae > Stictocephala > Stictocephala bisonia. Next base: position 12,152 of record JAQJVL010002903.1, on the reverse strand, counting down.
AAATTAACCATATTATAAAGTGACTTCAGCAAGCCCACTTATTGTACCTTACATTTACTAACTCTTAAATTGATATTACAGATATTAATAATAATTCATAGTTATATTATAATAGATACACAGAATTAATACAAATTACTGAAACTCTTAAAAATGTATACAGGATCTTATATGTTATTTATCGTACATAAATTACGAAAATAATTATATTAGAATAAAATAAAATCGCAAATATCCTGCGATATTTTGTTGCTTTTGTAAATTATTTTGTTATTGTATTCCTAAACCAAATACAAAAACTTACCTGTATGTTAGTCTGTTATATTGGTTTCTCTTGAATATTAAAATTACAGTATAACGATTTACAATACATACATATTAGTCCATTTTCTTAAATTGAGACAAAACTTAAGTTATTTAATTTTAACAGGATTATGTGATCAGGGTCAAATCTAAAATGCCACTGTTTGGTTTCCTTATTTAATAAAGAGTAGATTATTAATAAAGGGAGCTGTTTATCTAAGCTCTCTAGCACAGATATTCTTTTAATTATTTCCTGGTTTTAATTAAAATTTTCCTCTGTTATAAGACACGTGGTAAAATACCAAATGCATGAGACCTGGTTTTAATCTAACGAAGAAATAATATGAGTGAGATTTTCCTTGTTATGCAGTTTTAACGATTTTAGCAAACATTCTTGGGCTTATTATAAAAAAACTACAAAATGTATTGTTTAAAAAATAATTAAATTGTTAATTGTAGGTGTTGATTTACAAGCCAAACTAAACTTTTTCGTGATTAAGTATAGAGAAACATTGGTGGTTTGGAATATGTATGGAAACTCTTCATATCTTACTTATTTTTATATAAGAATTTTATTTTATGACAGTTAATAAAGTATATTGTGTTAACATTATTTGCTTACAGTAATGTATTTATTTAATTAATTCATAAAAAAAACACTGTATCAATATAAGTTAAATGAAAATGTTCATTTTTGGAGCTAAAGTTAGACAATTATGTCCTCTCTACCTTTCAACCCACGAAGTGAAATTCAATATTTAAATACCTAAATTACAGTTTTTTTTTTACAAAATATTACGTACTCCACTATCTAAATAAGTATATTTATTACATAATAGTATAGAACATAAAAAGTAAAATGTTATTATTAACAATTATACTATAGTATTTGCAGTAGAACATCCATCGAAAAGTAAGTATATTTATTATTAAAAACCACTATGCATTGTTGAAACAATTGTACCACAAACATCATAAGCCCCTACTAACACCAGCCCCTACAGTTCCTGTAAAAATTACCTCTAACCTCATCCCCTAGGTGAAGTTCAGGTTATCCTGGATGTTATCCTGGTTGTTAATGTTGTCAGGGAGTACATTGTAAGGACGGTAAAATGTTACAGACTATATATTAATACTAATAATAAGTTTTAAGTTACATGCATTGTCATGGTGTACTTTTATTTGACTATCGAAGGTTTAGAGTGACTAGGTTGTTTAATATATTTCTAAAATATTAAAGGGTCAGCATTTTGTGTTAGTGATAAGTTAGAATATGTGATCATGGTCATCTTGTAAATATTGTAAATATTGTAGATAGTACCTTGACGTGGTTGTCACCGGAAACTGTAGATTCTAGTTAAGTTAGAATGGCAACACTGGAAATTGAAAGACTCATTATTAAGGAATGTAATTAAAATTGTTGTGAATGAATTTTATTGGAAATTTACGTGTAATGATGAAATATACAACGTCATAAATAATAAACAAATTCCAAAACCAAACTATAGAATTATAAACATATTATTTATTTACATTCGGTATAGATTTCATTGTGTTAGTGTTAAATATAACTAACAAGCTCTTCAGTATAAATCAAATGAAAACTCAAGGATACTAACAACTATAATCTAGAAGGCCTAAATAATTGTGACCATTATTAGGCATGTATAGCCCAATGCTATAGTGATAAAATACATGACTAATAGCCTAGAATTTATGAATATAATGAATCAATATCTAAACTACTTTACCAATAATAACAATGTTTAACATTAAACGATAATAATAATAAATATCTTAAAATCAAACTATAATGATGCATAATCAAAAGAATAAAACAGGCAAAATATGTTTATGAATACTATACCAAAGCAGATTTCCTGGTTTTAAATTTAATGTAGATACAACATGCATTATATTATCTTTATTTAGATTTTTAATTGTTAACGTAATTTTGAATTTTTCGTTCATATACATTTTTTTGACCTCTTTATACTGGCATTAAAAGCCATAAGCTATACATAAAACGAAAATTCGAACATTCACTAAAATCTATCTACTATTCAGGCTTTAGTATCAATGTAACTACTCAAAGATAACATACCATGTAACAAGTCTGACATGATAACTTATGTAACATTTCTAACGTTATTAAGTTAAGTTTCTTGTTTAGAGCCCCTTTGAGTGTAAAAAAGTGTTGGAAACCCCGGGCTGATTAATGCTGTAACATATATCTCAAGCCACTGACATGTGCTGGGGTTTATTTACAACTGTATTGCTATAGATTCGGTTTTTGGTTTTATAATGTTTACTATTTACATTCTAAAGAGTATTTATGTGTGATAGTAGAGAATAGTATATTTCATAACAAGAGTGGAAAATGGGGTTTTGCATGTTCGAGACCATATGTTTGAAGTGCGAGACTTGTCGAGCACTTTGAATGGTCGAGAACATACAAAAAACTTTCACTCGAGTTTTGAACGATACTTTTCACTACACTACGGAATAAAACTCCTTGTTGGAATGTTAACTGTTTATTAAACTAGAAACATGTTTTAAAAACAGGAGTTGTTGACTGTGGACAATTTTCGGTTGTAAACAATGTTACTTTCGGTAGTAAACAATAGACAGTTGTTTAAAATATGATGTTTCGCAGGTTGTAAACACATAACAAAAACAGCTGAACTCATAGTAGTGTAGTGAAAATATTTTTGTAGGTAAAGAATATTGAAGATACTCATAAATTTTGGGTGTGAGAATTCATGGAGTTTTTTTTTTTTTTTTTTTTAATTCTAGTAAGTAAGCATAAAATTTACTTAAAAACTAATACTTCTTTAGTTGTAATAATAAGCTACTATATGCTATATGGTTAATAATACTTCAATGCCTCTCAATATTATTATTTAAGTAAAATATTATTTTCAACATATATGTACATACATGATCGGTGCTGTCGACCCATATACCCACTTGTTCACTTACGGAAATATTGACAAACAACATTATTGAACTTGGGGAATTGTTTCAAAAATATTGTTTAGTAATCTTTCAGAAAAAAAACCCATCACTCAAAAAAAACAATTTATTTAATTCTATTAATCAATATATTTCTTTATATAAATATAAAAAATACAATCATGTTTAAAAATATGTAACAAATTCAGGGTTAAGCTTAAAGGTCTGACTTGCCGTGTCCAAACGATTAAACAAACAAAGTTCTACCTTAAGTTTGTAATGCCGGAACGTGTTCTTAAGGCTTTTTCTCGTCTGAGACGCAGATAACTGCTGGTAAATGTTCTTAATACCCTCAAGGAAAACACATCGTGTACAAACCGTTAAACCAGCAAAGCCCTCCCTTGAGTTTGTAAAACCGGCACGTGTTCTTATAACACTGTCTCGTCTGAGCCACAATAAACTGTTGGTAAATGTTCTTAATACCTTCAGGAAAACACGTCGTGTCCAAACCGTTAAACCAGCAAAGCCCTCCCTCGAGTTTGTAAAGCCGGCACGGGTTCTTATAACACTGTCTCGTCTGAGCCACAGTAAACTGTTGGTAAATGTTTTTAATACCTTCAGGAAAAACACATTCTAAACCATTACACCAACAAAGCCCTCCCTTGAGTTAGTAATGCCGGCACGTGTTCTTATAACACTGGCTAGTCTGAGCCACAGTTAACTGTTGGTAAATGTTCTTACTACCTTCAAGAAAACACATTGTGTCTAACCCGTTACACCAACAAAGCCCTCCCTTGAGTTAGTAATGGCGGCACGTGTTCTTATAACACTGGATAGTTTGAGCCACAAGCAACTGCTGGTAAATGTTCTTAATACCTTCAGGAAAAACACATCGTGTCTAAACCATTACACCAACAAATCCCTCCCCTGAGTTAGTAATGCCGGCACGTGTTCTTATAACACTGGCTAGTCTGAGCCACAGATAACTGCTGGTAAATGTTCTTAATTACTTCAAGAAAAACACATCGTGTCTAAACCGTTACACCAACAAAGCTCTCCCTTGAGTTAGTAATGCCGGGACGTGTTCTTATAACACTGGCTAGTCTGAGCCACAGTTAACTGTTGGTAAATGTTCTTACTACCTTCAGGAAAAACACGTCGTGTCTAAACCGTTACACCAACAAAGCCCTCCCTTGAGTTAGTAATGCCGGCATGTGTTCTTATAACACTGGCTAGTCTGAGCCACAGTTAACTGTTGGTAAATGTTCTTACTACCTTCAGGAAAAACATATCGTGTCTAAACCGTTACACCAACAAAGCCCTTCCTTGAGTTTGTAAAGCCGGCACGTGTTCTTATAACACTGTCTCGTCTGAGCCACAGTAAACTGTTGGTAAATATTTTTACTACCTTCAGGAAAAACACATCGTGTCTAAACCGTTACACCAACAAAGCCCTCCCTTGAGTTAATAATGCCGGCATGTGTTCTTATAACACTGGCTAGTTTGAGCCACAAGCAACTGCTGGTAAATAATCTTAATACCTTTAGGAAAAACACATCGTGTCTAAACCGTTACACCAATAAAGCCCTCCCTTGAGTTAATAATGCCGGCACGTGTTCTTATAACACTGGCTAGTTTGAGCCACAATCAACTGCTGGTAAATGTTCTTAATAACTTCAGGAAAAACACATCGTGTCTAAACCGTTACACCAACAAAGCCCTCCCTTGAGTTAATAATGCTGGCATGTGTTCTTATAACACTGGCTAGTTTGAGCCACAAGCAACTGCTGGTAAATAATCTTAATACCTTCAGGAAAAACACAATGTGTCTAATACGTTACACCAATAAAGCCCTCCCTTGAGTTAGTAATGCCGGCACGTGTTCTTATAACACTGGCTAGTTTGAGCCACAATCAACTGCTGGTAAATGTTCTTAATAACTTCAGGAAAAACGCATCGTGTCTAAACCGTTACACCAACAAAGCCCTCCCTTGAGTTAGTAATGCCGGCACGTGTTCTTATAACACTGGCTAGTTTGAGCCACAAGCAACTGCTGGTAAATGTTTTTAATACCTTCAGGAAAAACACATCGTGTCTGAACCGTTACACCATCAAATCCCTCCCTTGAGTTAGTAATGCCGGCACGTGTTCTTATAACACTGGCTAGTCTGAGCCACAGTTAACTGCTGGTAAATGTTCTTAATTACTTCAAGAAAAACACATCGTGTCTAAACCGTTACACCAACAAAGCCCTCCCTTGAGTTAGTAATGCTGGAACGTGTTCTTATAACACTGGCTAGTTAAGCCGCAGGCAACTGCTGGTAAATGTTCTTAATACCTTCAGGAAAACACATCGTGTCTAAACCGTTACACTAACAAAGCCCTCCCTTGAGTTAGTAATGGCGGCACGTGTTCTTAACACACTTTCTCGTCTGAGCCACAGTAAACTGTTGGTAAATGTTCTTACTACCTTCAGGGAAAACACATCGTGTCTAAACCGTTACACCAACAAAGCCCTTCCTTGAGTTTGTATATCCGGCACGTGTTCTTATAACATTGTCTCGTCTGAGCCACAGTTAACTGTTGGTAGATTTTCTTAATACCTTCAGGAACACACGTCGTGTCTAAACCGTTACACGAACAAAGCCCTTCCTTGATTTTGTAAAGCCGGCACGTGTTCTTATAACACTGTCTCGTCTGAGCCACAGTAAACTGTTGGTAAATGTTTTTAATACCTTCAGGAAAAACGCATCGTGTCTAAACCGTTACACCAACAAAGCCCTCCCTTGAGTTAATAATGCCGGGACGTGTTCTTATAACACTGGCTAGTTTGAGCCACAAGCAACTGCTGGTAAATGTTCTTAATACCTTCAGGAAAAACACATCGTGTCTAAACCGTTACACAAACAAAGCTCTCCCTTGAGTTAGTAATGCCGGCACGTGTTCTTATAACACTGGCTAGTTTGAGCCACAAGCAACTGCTGGTAATTGTTCTTAATAACTTCAGGAAAAACACATCGTGTCTAAACCGTTACACCAACAAAGCCCTACCTTGAGTTAGTAATGCCGGCACGTGTTCTTATAACACTGGCTAGTTTGAGCCACAAGCAACTGCTGGTAAATGTTCTTAATACCTTCAGGAAAAACACATCGTGTCTAAACCGTTACACCAACAAAGCCCTCCCTTGAGTTAGTAATGCCGGCACGTGTTCTTATAACACTGGCTAGTCTGAGCCACAGTTAACTGGTGGTAAATGTTCTTAATTACTTCAGGAAAAACACATCGTGTCTAAACCGTTACACCAACAAAGCCCTTCCTTGAGTTAGTAATGCTGGCACGTGTTCTTTTAACACTGGCTAGTTTGAGCCACAAGCAACTGCTGGTAAATAATCTTAATACCTTCAGAAAACACATCGTGTCTAAACCGTTACACCAACAAAGCCCTCCCTTGAGTTAGTAATGGCGGCACGTGTTCTTAAAACACTTTCTCGTCTGAGCCACAGTAAACTGTTGGTAAATGTTCTTACTACCTTCAGGGAAAACACATCGTGTCTAAACCGTTACACCAACAAAGCCCTTCCTTGAGTTTGTAAATCCGGCACGTGTTCTTATAACACTGTCTCGTCTGAGCCACAGTTAACTGTTGGTAAATGTTCTTAATACCTTCAGGAACACACGTCGTGTCTAAACCGTTACACCAACAAAACTCTCCCTTGAATTAGTAATGCCGTCACGTGTTCTTATAACACTGGCTCGTTTGAGCCGCAGGCATCTGCTGGTAAATGTTCTTAATACCTTCAGGAAAACACGTCGTGTCTAAACCATTACACCAACAAAGCCCTCCCTTGAGTTAGTAATGCCGGCACGTGTTCTTATAACACTGGCTAGTTTGAGCCACAGGCAACTGCTGATAAATGTTCTTAATACCTTCAGGAAAACACGTCGTGTCCAAACCGTTAAACCAACAAAGGGCTCCATTGGGTTCATAATTCCGGCACGTGTTTCTTTGATCTAATCCTCAAATGAAAATGTTTACGGTAGTTATAATTTTATAAATTCAATCGTAAGATAATATTAAATAATAGGGGACAGCCCTATACGTTTAGCGTGCCAACGCTGTTAGTCCGTAAACTCAAGGCTTGGGTAATGCAAGTGACACCGTGGCTTTGGACTTGGTCTGTGATTAAGTTAACATGGGTAGGACATCAACTCTATAGGACTATAAAAACAAAAAACGTTTTTTTCTGATAAAGTACATCCTTATTGTATATCTATAACAGAAAATATTCATTTCCTCAAAATACGAAGGCATTAAAATATATTGGACACATTAATATTATCTCTAATTGTTATTTTATGATACACAAAATTCATATGGTTTTACAAGCACACTGAAAATCTTAAGTGTTTATAACCAGCGAAAAAATTATAAACACGAACAGCCGCTATGAGTATTGATAGAAACGCAATGGTGACGAACAATAATTGTTAAATTATTTGGCAAGTGTAGCCTAGGTTTATTTTTACGTTCATGATTTTCTGCCACTATCCTTGGCTCCACTCCTCGCCCAATAAGCTGTAAAATGAATATATTCCAGCCATCCTTTCTTCTTAAATAATTTAAGCTCTTATGAACGATGTAACCCAAATTTCAAATGTAATAACAGGCGGCATTATATGATAGTTTCATGTAACTATACTTTTAATAGGAAAAAAATAAACTTTAGGGGATCTTTATTTTTGTTGTTGTTGTTGAAACTTTAAGAGTTTTCTGGAGAAAAATAGCAATCAATGTATTGTAAATTAAAACTTTAAAAAGTAGTTTTCAAAGTTAACCGAATATGTTTTGTTGTAACTATACATATTATAAAAATCCTTAGTTGAAATATGTACAATTATATTTGGCTAAATAAAATCAATAACATACAAAACTTTATTTTTAGAGTTTACGATGAATGAAGGAGTTATGTACTTTCATATAGTTTTCGGGGCGTGGAAGGCGGGTAGAGTGAGGTAGAGAAAGGGAGGGGGACACCCTTTTTAGTCATACTCTTTGCTACCCCTTGCTACAGTTGCGTGAAATCCATCACTACATTTCTTGGAGCGCTCTGATGAGCGCCGGGATTAATATCCTTAACTCACATAATATAATAGTAATATTTTTACATAAAATATAAATAAATAGGCGGAAAATATTTTACTTCCTTTATTTGTTATGTATTTGCTCATATTAAACAATTTTTTAAAGAGACATAATGAAATGTATACCAACAAAAAGTATCAACTAAGCTCAAAATGATCAGATATCATCTTACGCTTGTACAGACATTAGGGAAATACAGATCTATTTGTATTAGTTTTTATGTTAAGAGAATTGTGTATTTATTTTAATTATCTTCAGTTAAGACTTAAATTTTACATGTTAATAGAAATTTTCCTGTGAAAAATTTTTTAAATAACAAGCGATATGCATTAATATAATATCTAACTTTTATTTATATAAATTATTAATTATGTTCCAATATTTTATCGGTGCTATAATGTAGTATACTTAAAATGAAGTATTTTTATTAAAATGTGTTCTTATACAAATATACAGTATATAACTTTATGGTCAAAGCTCATTTTATATTAGCAGTCAACTTTTGTTTTTCCAACATTGTTTTCCACTTACCCGGCACCGAACTAACCCTAAACGTAAATCATAGTAAAAGAATTTTTTCAGAAGACATGACGTCATATATTTGACCAAGACTTAAATTGTTTAGTTGTTTTTATTTGAATAATCTATAACATGGTTAAAATTTTACAATAACAAAACAATTTTCCCTCCCTTTTTTTACTCTGAATTCCTTTTGAAGTACAGTTTTAAGATGTAAATTTTACTTTTTTTATCCTTACTTAAAAATGTATGTATGGCGGATTGTCTCTATAATTTATAACCCTTAAAGAAAATATTTGTTAAATAAATTCAAAGAATTGTACACAATGTATATGTTATATGTTTTAAATCGGAGAAGTTTTTTCAGTAACTTCAGTATTATTAAATAGAATACTAGGTGATACGATGTTGAGCGTGGAACTGCTCACTGACATTAGAGGGATCTGCTCAAGCGTTCCTTTCATATATTTCATTTTTATTACACAATTTACTAAGATAAATAAAGCCAACCAAACCTAAACAATATGTCTAATAGATGTGGTATAGATTATTTCGTAAAATTTTTTAAAGATACTTGCAAATAAAATTGAACTGGAGATAAAAATGAACCTTTACACCAAGACACGCCTAACTCTAGGTAACGCAGTATCTTTAACTCATCAACTAAACTGGTGTCAGACTATAAAACTATATTATTGAGTCTGACTGCATGGCACTAACATTTTAGCTTGAATTAAAGCTTTAACTTTATCAACCTAACTCGTGTCAGACTGCCAAAGTAGATTACAGAGTTTGACTATATTACACCTAGAAATCGAATTAAAACTGAGTAGTTATAATTATGTCAGCTAAACTGACAACAGGACTGTATATAAGATACTTGTTAGTAGAGGTAACTTATTACAAGTACTGTTATCTAAGTAATAAAGTAGTTTTAACCACATAAATAAACTGGTGTAAGACTGCCCAACCGTGTTACAAAGTCTGACGACATAACACTATGACACCTGGTACTCCAGGTAACCAATAATTTAATATATGCAAATTTTAAGAGTACCAGGACCTGCAGTCAGGCTAATAAACACATTTTATTCTTTGCCACAGTAAAAACTACTAAATTTTACTATTATATTCGAATGATTATGTAAACGTTACTTTAACAGAATCTAATCTGTTTCTTCCATTATATATTCAATTAAAAATCTGCCTTCAGCTAGAAACTGGCAATAAATGTCCCACATTAAAGGAATCTAAACTGTACCTTCCATTATATATTCAATTAAAACTCTGCCTCCAGCTGGCAATAAATGTCCCCAATATTTAAAAAGTTTAATTACAAGTAGGATTTCATGCTTTCAAGTAGTCACTAACTGAATTAGACAATATTTAATAAATAAATTATCAAAACTGTAATATATATATACTTTTAAAAATCTAACTTTTACTGAACGAAAAATTAGATATATAGTTCAACTTCCGGTGAGTTTTACAAAAACTGTACAACGTTTTGTTCCTTTCTAATAAGCGTTCCCAGGAAATGTTCAGTTGAAAACAAGCCATTCATTGAAGCAATAGTAAAGGCATTTTTACTGAAAATTATTATTTTTTTAGAGTAGCAAATGTGAATACAGTAATTGCTTTTATCAAATTTTGAAAATATAGTTTACATTTCATTATATTCCTGAATATCTTACTATTCACATGTAAAAAGATTTTTCTTTTCCAACCTTGAGTAAAGAAGGGTGAACTCTTTAAAAACTGTTTGTTTATTTTATAACAATTAATTGGGTAGAACTTTTATTTTATAGATCAAAGCACACGAGTATGAAATATAATATTATAACTTGCGCTTACGTTCACCACCTTTCCAGAAACATAAGTTACGTAGCTTACTGTAGCAGGGATACGCTAATAAACCTGGACAGTTTGACAGCAAGATGTCAGAGGTGGTTAATAGAATTACAGCATCAACTGTTCGTCCCAGGAGTAATTTGGAAGGAGTTTATTCTTGTTACAAATATCTTAAATCGTCTGTTTTAAGGTAATGATTGAATATATATCACTGTTTTAGACAATTAATTGATACAACAGAACTATTCTAAAAGTATGTTCTTTTTTATGTTCGGATAGTGTTTTTTTTCTTTTTTATATATTAAACCAAAATTAGAAAGTTTAAAATTTATACATGACGTTTAAAGATAAATAAAGCTAATAAGAAATATTTTTAACGTATTAAAAATCCAAAATATGTTTTTGGCAACGATATCAGGCATGGAAGTTTTAAAATGTTACCGTATCCACATATAGATGTTTAGATTGTGAACGAAATCCTTTAATTGAATTATTTCCAATTCAAACAATCTGATATTTACTAGGCCTTATTATTGAAATGTACTTTTCAACAATGTATGATAAATAAAAATATAGTACATATCACTTGCGATGTTTTTAAAATGTTACAAAAATTTTCGTTATGACATTGATTTAATTTTATATGCACTAAATTATTCTCTATAAATGGTGGATTCATCCGATACTGTCAGTCACATTCCATACCTCTAAAACTATTTGTGAGAACTGCAAAGTTTACCTCTTTAATTAGCTATCCCTAAATAATTTAATTATTTTCTTTAAATATTGACTTCAAAAAAATAGTCGAAAAAACAATATATATTATAGCTACATAATAAATTGTTCTAAAACTATAATATTGTTTTTTAGTAATGAAAATAATTTTATTAATATGACATAAATTTGGAACTTTGCTAAATATTTGACGGCTTTTCATTTATTTTTTTTACTTAATATATCGTAGCTGACAAATAATCGTACACTATTTATGGTGTTTTAAACTTGTTAATGTAAATACTCTACGTTTATGTTACAGGAACATTTAAGAACGTTTGCATAATCGTTTATTATGAATGATAATCCATTTAACATTTCTTAAAAATTGCAAATGTTTACATTTTATTATTATCTATATCTTTCTTTAATTAGAATCTTGATTTCTTAGGTCTTCTTGAATAAACAGAAACGCAAAAAAATTATTATTTTATAAATGTTGTAAACATTTTTATTTTGTACAGTAACATTTTCTCTCGTTTCTCTGTTAAAAAAAATCTCCAATAATAGTTTACTAAACCACTATGAGTAAAAAATAAAAGAGAATAAAACTTAATGAAAATTAAAAATTAATTTTAATGAAATTAAAAATTATGTAAATGTTTT
>JAQJVL010002902.1:7500-76723 GCA_035578905.1 Stictocephala bisonia | reverse complement strand
CTCAGTGTGCCTCTTGCCGGGGCGATGGAGGGTTGGGGAATACACATTATATATATTTTATATAATATTTATTGGTGTCTCGATTTTAAATCAATTGAGGTTGTTACAATTTTACATTTATTATAATCTAGCACCGAGGTTGAGGAAGGACCACGATCATACATACTCGACTGTTCGTGGCGTTGAGTTTTTATTTCGATATGGGGCACTGTGGATGTCTATTTTGCGGCATGGGAAATAAGTGGGGGGTTTAGCGCGGTTTTTTCTGAAAGTAAAAAATATGTGGGGGATCTTCCTTCTTTTAATCACACAATGCATTTATGGCACCAATGTGGAGTCCTTCAATTCACATTTTTTTATTATCATTTTTTCGTTGTACCTTGATTTTGTTCTGATATTTTTTATTTAATACTATATTTGCTAAACTTAAGATACCACAAACATTCCGGCCCCCTTGAAGCATTGCAGGCTTCAACAAATAACATAGAACTCACATTGAGAAAAAATATTAGTACATGGGGGCGGAACTCTCAGTCACTTATTTACAGGGGACAGAGGGAAGATCTTGACGACGGGACCCCGGGCGAGTGTGAGATGTCCGGTTGGCAGTCTTGGAGGTCCACGGACTACGGACGATGCCGTCCTTGCCAGGGTGAGTACCCGTCACTCGAGCACGTGGCCAAAGTGAGGGGTGCAGAGGGGCGTGCTAAGCACGTCGGTCACCTATATCTCACGATGTTATTCTTGGAGCTTGTACATTTTGAGCGCTGTTGTAGCAGCTGTGGATATATTCAGGCTCCAGCGTTGCAAATAGCCGCTGGGTGCATAGATTGTGTTAGTTGCCAATGTTCAGGCGGTTTTCGAGGCGGCACTTCACTGTCGTTGCGTTCAGGGACAGTGCCTGGGTGGTATCCGATCTAAAAAAATGACCGGGAGTCAAAGCGGTCAGATCAGAGGGATCGCTTGTGAGAGGTCTGTGAGAGGCCCCCTTAGAGTTAAGCATCGCCTCACTTGTGGTTGACAGAGTTATAAACTCGAGGAAGGGTTAAAATTGGTTGTCTCCCATCACACGTGTTTATTGGTATTTTGCCGACTTCTACTGCACTCTTTCCCATAATCCACCTTGATGGGGGAGCTGCTGTGGGGGTTATAATTGGAAGATTGTTATTCCACGAGGGGCCGGGTGAAGCGAATGTTATAACTTCTTGAGCAGAGGTTAGAGTTGTACTGAGTGTCGCATTTGAGGCGTAGAAGCGTGGCATCGGGCACCGATGAAGTTTGTACCACAGTCGCTGTAGATGATCTGACACAGACCGCGAGTGGAAACCAAAAGAGTTAGGGCGGTCTATTGATTACGTCTGTAGTTAGGTCACGTAAAAACTTCGACGGTGTTACGCCTTGGTCACCTTACAAACATAAATTTTTAAACAAATACACTTATTAACGTGCTTGATAGGATGCGATGGTAAACATTCTTGTCGCTTAAAGGGTCCACAGTAGTCCATGCCGGTAGATGAAAATGGTGTCGAGCTAGGGTGGGGTCGGGTCACTCTTGGAGGGGGGTAGGTTCACCCATCAGGGGTGTTTACGTTGCAGGGGTTTATTTTATTTTTAAAACAGGGTCACACATTTGAAACTTTCGTAAACGAATCACACTTCGGGCACTATAAAATCCAATACAGTCTGAGAGAGGAGGGCTTCTGTGTGAGCTGAGGTCCAGAGTGGAGGTGTGTAGATGAGTTAGTGTTGGGCAATGATCCACGAAGGCCGGGTCCCTCAATATGGTGTTTTTAGGCAGAAGAACAGGGTGACGGAGTCAGAGGAGTGTGAGGTGTCGGCCGCCTTACCGCGCAGAAGTCCATCAGCGTCGAGAAAGAAAAGGCTTTTAGGCGTTGAGAGTCTGGTTGTTGAAAGTCCCGCTGGCGATGAAGAGAGAAGAGATGTAAAATCAGCAAACGAAGTAGTTCCTGGACGAGTTTAAAATGTTGAGTCGAGCTCTGTTGAGGCGGAGGGAGTCGAGGAAGGCCGTGGTGGGCCGGCCGGATTCTACGACAATTGCCAATGAAGAGACAGCAAAGAGTGCTACGTTGCGCTCAGAGTTTTTTCTATGAGGAATAGGCAGGACAGGGAGATTCCCATTCTGCTATGGTGGGGTGTGTGGAGAGTGAGGAACAACCTAGGGTTATTGTGGTCTTCATCTCTTCGAAGTGAGTTATCCATGTCAGTATGGGGGGATGAGTGGCGGTCTGGGCCATGGAGATGGTGGCATGGAGAGCCAATGGTCGTCCCTAGTCCAACAGAGAGGGTGTTCCACCTGTTCCGGAGGCGAGGATTCCTCGCTTGCAACAATTGCTGGGTTTTTCCTTGTGGGAATAATACGCCAGCTTGAAGGAGGTATGATGTTCTTGGGAGTAGCTGAGCACCACGATTTGCCACGATAGTCTTTTTAGCACCTATACGAGGGAGTCTGCTGCCAGGTCAGAGTACCGTTGAGTCGTCCAGAGTAAAACATTTTTTTGGAGGGTGAGATGTTCCTTCAAATATAGTACAGCAGTGGGCATGTCAGCTGTGCTAGGAGTTGAGCAGCACACAACTCAAGGAGAGGAAGGGTCACTCGCTTAAGTGGCGCTACACGTGTCTTGGCGAAGACTTGACGCACTAGAATTTCTTCGTTGGCGTGATAGGCAGTGGAAGATTTAGGACGGCGGCAAACCTAGCTTAGGAGCGTCGCAGGGGGGGTTGAAGAATCCATGTTACATCGATGCTGATGAGCGGCAGAGAGCCGGAGAGCCGGGGTATGGAGACAATGAGAGAGATGAGAGAGTTGGACACGAAGGTGGGCCCACTTCGCTTCGTAGATCAGGAGTCAAGGGGTTCGTCCCACTGCAAAACTTGAGTCAGAGTAATTGCATGAAGCATTTTGCTTGACCTTGATGATGGGTGCGTCGGTGACACATGGGTCGTAGATTTCTGGCTATGGTGCTGAGACGTGCCGTTTTCGTAGGGAAGACGGGGGGGGGGAACATTAAAGTCATCAGTGATAGGCATCGTTTCCTCCCGCGTGACCTAGCGAAGTCCAGGATTGGTGTTGTGGTGAGGTTCATTGTGGTTTTTCCAAGATAGACAGGGGTGTCCCACACGGTGATCCTTCGGGCAGTGCCTGAGAGCAGTTCGGGGGAAGCTTGGAGGTCACATTTCGGTGCCTCAAAATGTCCAATGTTCTAAATAAGTCTTTGATGAGGTCGCCTCTTGAAAGTTTTGGCTTCAGTCCAAGGTGTCTGCTCACGTCAATATGTCGTCTATATAGTCTCGGTGGCCAGAACCTGGGGCGGCCTCAGGGAGGGGTTGGGCCTCGTCCTTAGCCAGTTGTTGCAAGGTCCGAATGGCCAAAAAAAGGCGAGCAATTGACTCCGAAAGGGACTCGGGTCAACTTGAATTAGGAGAGTACTGAGGGCTGTTCCCGCCATTAAACTAGCTGAAACTGCTGATCCGAAGGTTGGACTAAATTGTGCAGATACTTTATTCTGACGAATATACGCAGCGGTGTACACAATGGTTGTGTCGGTTTTCAGCAAAAGTACGATGTTGTTGGCTTTGCAATTGGGGTCCTACTAATAGTGTGTCATTGAGGGATTGGCCAACTGCTCGTTTTGCAGCTGTGCATAGTAGACAACTCGCAGTTTTGACGGTGTGTCAACTTTGGTTCTTAAGTATACCATGGTGTGGTAGTTTTGTTGAATGTGAGGGAGATTTTCTTCAAAGTCATGAACTTTAGTCATGTGGCCTGCGGCTTCCGCCATCTCTCATGTATTGTACATAGAGATACACGTAGTTGAGGTTGGAGCTGGAATTTCCTTTCCAGGGAAGGACAGTCGCTTTCGTGGTCTATTTCACGTGAGTGACCAATAGGAGGAGTGGTCGCAGAACTTGAAGGGCTGTTGGACAACTTATCTTCCGTCTTCAGGTCCGGCTGTGAGGTGGCATGCGAAGTGTTGATCACAAGCTTCTTCTTCTTGAGGACTTCCGAGTAAGAGTTAGGGGAGTTCTTTCCTGTGTCCAGAAGCGTTGTATTGAGGAGTGATGGTCCGCGGAGTCACATGTTTTCCCGAATGAAGCGTAGAGGTTGTGAAGCAGGATACAGAGAGGGCTGTGTTCACAAGGTGCGGAGCCGATCGAAACATATCCAAAGTGTAGTTCGAAGAGGTGAGGTAGGCCCGGGACCGAGTTTATGAACTCCTCATGAGTGAATAGTCTTGGGGTATAAGGCACACACCCAGGGACGACATCAAACTGCCTGGCAGGTGGATAGGTAGGGTCGGCGAGGACGTAGCCCCTGGGTTGAGACAGAAAGAACTCGGGTGCGATTCGGGAACTCGAGGGTGATCCTGTTGGTCAGGTGATCCAGGATCAGCATGGAGGTGTTGTTGAAGGAGATGGATAGGCCGGAGAATGTCTCAATGTTGAGAAGATTTTGACTTTGTTTTTGGTTATGTGGTTATCCAAGACCCGTGAGTTGACTATTCGGATTTAACCGACGTGGTACTATAAGCTGTGCGGCTCTGTTTCTGTGATCAAATCCGGCATTGATACCGCAGTCCAATCTGAGCCCGGAACACTATGATTGTTTCTGTACCATGAGTAGAAGGTGAGTGGTGAGTTTTATTAAGGCTGTTGCACCTAATAAAACGGTTATAGATGGCTATTACGCGTGTTGGAGTAGTGACCAGCTGAGGCAGTCATTGTCAAAGACGGTGTGAGGTTGTTGCTTCAATGAGTGGCTATCTCATTAATGGAGAGGCGGAGTTTTGAGGAGGCTTATTTGCTTTAGAGGAGGGGGCGCTATATATTAGCCATGTTTGCCCTGTGATGTGGGAGGAAAAATGGTAATAATAGTGTGTTGCCTTCTTATACAAGTTTGACAGGCGCCTTTGATGACAGCGGAATTCCTTTTAAGTCATGGTTTCCCAATCAGGGAAGTACAAACGCCTATGGTCTTTTACCATGCGCTGACGTTCATGAGGAGATTTGTCACGGAAAAAGCTGCACAAGTGTATATTTTTTGTCCGCCTTGAGTTACATTGCAAAAATATTGCCATGGTGGCTTGCCCTTGCGAAGCGGCAGCAGAGGTGGTAGCGAGGGGTGTAGAATGTGCAAGTGGACCAAACTGACATCGCTATTCTTTTTGGTGGATGTGCACCTTTTAGGCGCGAAGGCTTGAGGTTTGAGTTCGCGCCGGCGCTTGTGTGTGAGAGTGCTGTGAAGGTGAGCATCCTCCGTTTGCGAACATTCCAAAATCAGAAATTTGATAATATCTGTTTACGCACAGGTTTAACGAGCGTGAAGAGGCTTCCTTCATTGGAATAGGTGCGAAAACCCTTCATGTTTTTCGAGCAGATCATTATCCATCTTGAGCAACAGGGTGCAGACGAATAAGTGGAAATTTTGGTGGGGTCTTTGGTGGAGTTGCATTTCACAAGGTCATTAAAGCTTGGGATTGTTCGTAAATAGATTCACAAATGATGCGCAATCCTTGATTGTTGTGGCGGTTTTCGGTATTATGATTGGGTATATCCAACAACTGGTTGAGGGGGTGGAGAGATTTGCTTGTCTTCTAGAGTTGTGGCTAGACGTTATTCTCAGCGGTTATTTGCCACCAGGTAGTCTGCCGCTGTGAGTTTTAGGCTTTCACAGATTAAGCGGCTTCGGTACTGAGCAGCTTAGAAGGTATTGGAATTTCCATCACGCTACGTAAGGGTTTTAGCGTTTCTGGGTATTTGTTTGTGTAAAACATATTGATGTGAATCTGGTCCAAGTGAGGGGCAGTCACCAAGAAAATTTCATGCAATTCGTGTTCTGTTGGGAGAAGGCGTGACATGAGAAACAGGGGATATTGACAGGCTGGCTGAAGCATAACTGTGTGCTCCAGAGGGGTGTGTTAGGCACTTTCGGGAGGGGTAATATTACTTCATTGGTTGCGGAGATGAAAGAGCAACAAAGATCTCTATGCTCGGGTTCCACCCTGCTCAAGTGCCAATGTATCATCAGGGATAGGATCATTTTCGATAAACAATGCTACCTTTGGACGGTGGTTTTCCAAACTCAGGCCTTTTTTTTTTCCTGTATTTCATTTGCATAGTCAAGCAAGTTGCTTTAGTTGGTACGGCAGTAATGTGGTGTTTGCCCTGTTGGGCTAGCTAAATCAACAGCGGTCTTCAAGTTTGGTAAACCGAGTTTTGTTCAATAACGTGGACCGGGTGGAGATAGCAGAGGTAAAATTCTCAAACTTTGGGAGCCATCTTCAGAGTTGTAAAACACTGAGTTACTTTTAAATCAATAAAAGACAAATTCCAATCTCCACAGAGTGTGAGAAGTCCACAAAAATATTATTGAGGGTCACTGGTGGCGTAGGGTTATATAGCCAAACGAACATTAGAGTAGGCTTTGGTTTCTTATGTAAATACATCAGTGCAAAACTCCTAAATTAAGATATAATTAAAAATACATAAAATATTTTTATGCAACAAAACAAATGACAATGGCAGCGTCGGGAGACGTGATGTTGTGTAATAATAATTAAAAAATTTCAGCCTGAGACAAGTTGTCTGAGAGTCAGAGGACTAAATACACACATTAAAAATAAAATTCTCTGGTCATGTAGCAATTTACAATCACTTGAGGCAGGAGACTTGAGGTGTTCAAAATAATGTAAACTATTCGACATAGTGGTGTTAATTGTAATGGCCAAAACAAAATTAATCCTACTGTCCAAAAAATTGTCGAGTTGTAAAACAATTAAGTTTGAATTTAAAAACCTTAATTTAAGAAAAATAGCTTCAGTATTATTAACTTAGTTTGCTTTGGAGTGTTGAACAATGTATACAACCAGAGGGAGAGAGAGTAAAATCTATAACTTACAAAACACAGCTTATTGAAAGGGCCCTATGTCTTTGGTAAACAAATGATTTTCAAACAAAAATACATAGTTTTGTTTCAGCTAAGTTTTGTTTAAAATATACCAAAAACTCCTGTTTAATTACAGTGTGAGTAAGTGTTTAAGTATTTTCATATTATATTTTTGAATATGTTTAATATTATTTGAAAACAAGGAGGATCAACTTAAACCTAAAAATATATAAATAAAGTGTCGCTAAAGGTACCATGTTTTACGTTAACTTTCGTTTTAAAATTAAATATATCATTAAACACAATAAAATTACAGTAATAAATTCTTAAATAATCATAGAATGTCTAAGCAGCTGAGATAGTTAAAACAGTAAACTATCAAATGTAAATAGTCACATAAAAATTTACAATGAGAGTTTTGTGTGACAGTTGTTCTTTTGACAGCATGTCCCAGCTGTGCTGCCTAGTGCTGCTTTTGATCGTATTGGCTCTGGCAGTGGAGGCTAGAATGGTGGGGAGGTGAACCGCAGGGAATATCACAATGGGAAACACCACGTTTTGTACCAATTTCGCGGGCACTTAATTTCGCTGATTAGCAAATATAGACATATATCTCGAGGTTTGAGAGTATTGTGGCATGTTACAACATAAATTTTATGAGAGAGTTTTTTTTTTAGTGCTTTGTTGTGAGGTTGTTGAGAGCGATTTGAAACTGTTTTGTCCACAGAACGTGTTGTCAATATTCATTCCGTCTCGTAAGGGACATGTTTGGAGACCGTGTGAAGAGAATGAGATTTTTATCACATTAAATTATTGAGTATACAACAAAATACATAGGGGGCGGAGGACCAATTAATATTAGACAGATTTACAGACACGGTGAGGGAGTTTTATGTCATAAGTAGATAAATATAGATATATAAAGCAGACTGTACCTGGAGCTGATGTACGGCGAACAGTTAACACACACTTGGATGCTCGTCGGTTGGGTAGTCCATCAGCTGCGTGTTGAACCCGGGGACAAAGAACTATGAGAAGAGAGAAGTTCTTGTTAGAGGAATGAGCCCGAAGAAACATGGGATTGTCACACACACACTATTTGCTACACACACACGCTCACCACAGTAGCACTTGCACGGGGCGAGAGGTTGGAAAAACTATATATATTTATATTATTATATTTTATTATATTTATATATATATAAATATATATATATATATAATATATTTATATATTTATACGGATGACGATTATAATAAACAATTGAGGTTGTTACAATTCAATAACAAAATTATAAACTTAGAACGATGGGTTTGTGGAAGCCCAAAGACATACATAACGACTGTACGTGGCGAGAGTTTGTTACGCACTGGGCTGTGGCTGTCCTCTTTGCGGCCAAGGGAAGAGGGGGTTTTGCGCGGTTTTTTACAAGATAAATAGAGGGGGAAATCCTTTCAACATCCATGCTATATTGCCTCAAGTGATACCAACATACATAATTATATAACATAATTGATTAAGGTCCCTTAAAAATTAAACAGTATATATAATTCGTAGCGAAAACTTAAGAATTACCAAACAACATTCACAGCTACAGCATCGATCAAGCATCATATACTACCAGATTACTTTTCTTCATCAGAACTACGCTCTTACAAGAAAACCATCATAATATTGGACAGATGATGTACAACTGCAGTGACGTGGAAAGTGCGGAGAGCGGGCCTATTCCAGGTAATTGAGAGAAGATATGATTGTGGTGATAAAGATAAGGGTGTACTGTTTGTGATGTCATTGTGATGACGTCATTCCATGTCGTCATCGTGATGTACGTCCTGGCACGACGTCACAGCATTTATAGTAAAAGCTTCTTATCTTACCACACTTCCGGTGATGACGTCAGTTCCAGAGTATTTAGTTTTTTCGTTCTTCACAGATTTATAGGGTCACGTTGGTTTGTTTTTTATAAATATTCTTGCTACAGATCAATTTTTCTATTTTCCAGACTAAGGTTCTGGGCAAGAAGTTGTCTTTTTTATTTCTTTTGTTTCCACTTTATTTACTAAATTTTATACAATATACATTTTTTACTAAAGTAAATCTAAAAGTATAAAATTCGTAAATCTAAACCGCAGTGTTGGCTGCTCTCGTTCAGTTACCTCTGGTTCTTCTGTGAGGTCATAATCTCCGGCCATTATGTATCGATCTTTCCCTCTGGCTGTCTGTTCAAGCAATCTCCTGTTGGTGTGCTCTTCACAGGGTTTCCCTATGGATGCTTTCTAAAAGCCTAATTATTCTTTTTCTTCAGTATAAAAGTGTTTTAGTTCATGATCAATTTGCTATAATTCATCCAACTCCAGCCCTCCACTTTGTCAGCTATTTGAACCTTTTCAGATAGTTTCTCTTCGTCAATGATATCGACTTGGTTTTTTTAAGAAACTTAGTGCAAACATAACATCTTTCAAATTGGGTGGTTTGTTTCATCATTTTCCTAGCTATGTTTACCTCTTTAATCGAGATGTTGAAGCAGGAGTGAAATTAGTTGCTAGATGTTCTATCCCACATATATAGCCTAAATTTGGGGTGGGGGCGGTTTATTAAATGGGGTGGGGAGGATTGAATTCTTTATTCTTACTTAAACTAAAGTTTAGGGTTAGTTATTCTTCCTCCATAAGTATGTTGTATGTTTCATTCTCCACATTCGCTAGGGTTTTTTTTATTTTAAATTAATTGTGTAATACTCGTGTATATAATGCTTTATAAAAAATTGGCAAGTGCTAAATTCGGGTCCTACTGTTGCTATTAGGTTCTTGGCCCACATTCATTCAATAAAATGACTACTTATCCTTCCAGCGTTATTTTTTGTGCCTTTAAATTATATTTTTAAATTTTCAACTTCTTTGGATATTTGCAAGCATAAGAAAAGATTTGTTGCAGTCTCCAGACTCCCACTTAGGTTGTGAACATTTAAGTTCAAAACATAATCATTACCATTCTGTATTTCATTTTCTATATGTCCGTGGTGTTACATCCGGGTGCTGGCCTTCAAACTGTCCGTTTAGTTAGTGCATTGCCTACCATTTATTTACATTATATAGTTTCTAGGTCAAGGTCATCTATATATTAGCGGAAATCGTTGTTCAAATTACGGTATGTAAATTGTTATATACAATCCCGGTAATTTGACAACGTTTTTACCTAAGGGGCGGGTAGCGGCTTACGGAGGTTATTACTGCCTGCACATACCTATGTTATTGTAGGGTCATTCCTGCACCCCATGCTTGCACGATACCCAATACTCAGGCACCCCGATCCTACTTCTGCACATCTACATCGTCGCTTTTTCATATTCCCTCTTCAGTGTTATGTAATATCCATTCTGTCTCTGTACTTGTATTAAGAGACAATCATTCTCTTCCATAAACTAGGTTTTATCTCATTGATTTGACATTTGCTCTGTTTACAACGATTGCAGCACGGCCGTTGGTTTTGCACTCATCGCTAAGCATACGTCATTTTCAGTACATCCTATGTTAGCAACGTCAGTTGGAGGAGCAACATCGACAGCATCGCGTCAGTTTGAGGAGCATCCATGAGTGGTCAACAAGAAGTGTCGTAATGATTGTGAGTGAGCATACTCAAGCCTGTTTTAATGGTTTTGTAAGAGGAGTGGGGTAAGTTCAGGCAAAAAACTGCATGTTTTTATGATTTGTAGTGATTTGATTAAACAAGTTGATGCCGTTTATTGGCGTACAAAATCTGAATTAAAATAAAGTAGTAGGAGTCATGTGAAACCTACTTTCGTGATTTTCTAAGTAGGGAGTTCTTAAAAAGTAAAAGTAGAGTTAAGTGTGATGGGCTTATTTTGTAGCGTCTTGATGAAACGAGTCATTTAATGCCGTGTATTGTATTTATATCGGAGTAGAATTTAAAGCAGTAAATCCCTTGACATTCAGACGGGACTCTTTTTTTTTTTTTCTTACATAAAATTTCCAACACATTTGCGTCTTGTGATTTTTTCAGATATTTGTATTTAAGTACTTGGAAAAACAGAAAGCGTTTGAAAATTTTTGATCAGATAAGAAAAGTTTGTAAATTATTTGAGTTGTGTAGTAGTTTTAACCTAGTCATAACTTAAACCAACAAATTGTTTCAATTTATCCAACATGTTTACAAGCCCGTTGTTTATGAATCCTGAGAGCAAGGTTTTACACTCGCGCCTGGAGACCCCGCGCTGGGAACACCCTTCGTGAAACCCGAGCGCGACCGCAGGCTTGAAGACATCTCACGACTGCCTTGCACTCGGTTGCTTCGCTAACGAAATGGTGGTCTTGTATTAGGTCGTTTTCGATTAAAGTGAAACAAATTAAGTGGTGGCCTTGTATAAAGGCCTTTTTGGGTTGACTCCTCACGGGGATCACTGGGGGCTAGGTGTTGTAAATCCCACCTTAGACCCGCGCTGAACGCGTATGGGGTGCTAGGGCCTCGACCGAAGCCCTGAAGTCTGTCAACGCTCGGATGCGACCGCCGCCAGTTTCTTCTCCCATCAGCTGGCCCTCCATCGAAGCCTGAAGTTCTACCGGTCTCTGCGTGGTTGGACCCGCTTGTTGAGTCCGATGTCTGCAACCTTACCATCGGCTGCACATACCTCACGCTACTCCGGACTCCCTTCCCAGGCATTCTGGATACCGCCGGCACCGTCGCATACACAATGAGGGCAACCGGACCCGCTAACGTATTAGATCTTGTTTTGTGTTATCCGTTGCGCGCCATTCACAGAGGCGTCGTGGCGCGGGACAATCACAGAGGGCGGTGGTCAACTACCGCACAGGAGAACGGTGCGTGACCCAAGCCCCCTTGGAAAGGTTTCGCGATGCGTCGCGCCCCGGGTTTAGAGTTCGTTTCCCTCCGACTAGTCTGGAACGTAGCTTAATCATACATAAGGCTTGAGTAGCTTAACAATCACGGTGGTCTTGAAAAAGGCCGTTTTACAAAATTGTCAGACTCGATTGTTTTGGTATGAATGTGATTTTGCCAAGTAGCGGGTCTGAAACTATACATAGGCGGAAAAATTTAGCTTGATTCACAATTCCATATTAAGCTTGCCGCAAAATACAGAAATGTTTAGCCTAAATACCGGGTGGTCTTGAAAAAAGGCCGTTTTACAAACACTCTCCCGGTATGGACTCACGATTGTTTTGGCTATGGAATTTGGTATTTGCACTGTGTAGAGGGTCCATGATAGCAACATATGCGGAATAAAATTAGCTTGAACTACAAATCCACGCTTTTGCGTCAAAATATAGAAATGTTTCAGCTTAAAACACGTAAGGGCAAAGAATTTGGTTTTGCTCCGAGTAGCGGGCCTGAATTAGTAACATATGCGTATAAATTTAGTTGATCACAAATCTCCGGCCGCTTGCCCGGTCAAAAATACTGTAATATATAGCCTAAAACAACGTTAGTCGGAGAAGTTGGTTTTAACAGTGTCACTCTGTGGTTTCCGAGTAACGAAGTAAATTTGGTGACAAGCCTTTAAAAAGGCCGTTTTAACACAGTATACTTAGTGTTCTTCCTACAACGCTTCGCTTTCTCGTCGGCTGATGGTCTGACTTCTGGCTCTTGGTTCCGGCTGGCGGATTCCCACTTCCAACACAAGCCTTTCATCCGTATGCTTATATTTCATACTGGAAGACACCAAACCAGTCCGTCTTATCCGCAGGCTGGCCGCTACTGGCCTTACTCCGAACTCTGCAGAGGCATTCCCAGCCTTGCGATTGTTCTTCGGCAACTTCTCCTGTGGTGGTACTACCACAGTGTTTGTCCCTGGTCCATAGCCGAAGAGTAGAATTGTAGTTTAAACAACGGCCTCAGTTTTGTTACTTCGAGAGACCCTGTGGAGCTACACCATTGGTTCCGAATAAGAAGGCCACTAATAGACCAATCAGAGAGCGGTTTTAGCTACCGTGTCCTATATAAGCAGCACAAAACGTTCAGTTTGTATCAACGCCCTTCCGGGGGCAACACTCCGGGCTTGGTGAGGAAGAGAAGGTCTGCGGACAAGAAGATGAAGAACCCAGCGGTGGCGGGCTTGGAGTGGATGAGAGTCTGCGTGCGGAGAACTAAAAGCTCGCGTCTCAAACGCTGAGGGACCGAGCGAACGAAGATACGCAGATAGAGGCTCTGGCGCTTGCGCCTAGCCTCGCGAGTGATGTCGGGCCTTCGACCCTATTCCTCCGTCAGAGCCATTAGCCGAGGGCGATCGTCGAGGAATTCAGGGGCTGAGCTCTCCAAATTCCTCCGGTCAAACTCTAAGGCGGCTTTAGTCGAGACCGGGCTGCGTCCCATAATACTCCTAGGGCGGGGAAACTGACCGTTATTCTGTTCGAGATCCAGACTTGGAGTGGTAAGAGTAAGAGAGTCTGCGGCAGATGAAGAATAACCAGCGTGGCCGGTGAAACTGCAAAGCTCGCGTCTTCAGGCCTGAGACCGAGCGAGAAGATACGACATGCATAGGGGCTTGGCGCTTGCTCCAGATCTCGCGAGGACTGTCGGGCTTCGGCCTGACTCCTCAACCAAGGTCCAAGACGGACACAGGTTAATCGGGCCTTTTTAAAACAATAGGGGCCACCTACAATTCAGTTAAAAACGGCCTTTTTTCAAGGCCCCACCTACTAATTCGTTAAGTCCCCCAAACCCCCAGATGTCCAAGTCGACATGGGTAAAAAAACTGACCTTTTTACAAGGCCAACTACAATTCGTTATTCACCCTGTGTCCAAGTCGATCACTGGGTTCATATAACTTAAAATGGCTTTTTTATAGGACCACCAACGCAAACTCCCAGATGGACAGAGCAAAAATACAAGCTCGCATCTCTGGACTTGAGAACAGGAGCGAGAAGATAGCAGAAGCTTTGGGACTTGCCGACAGCCTTCGCGTGGATTGTGCGGCTTCGGTTCCAATTTCCTCCGGTCAGCGCCTTAGCGAGGGTGATCGTCGAGGGAAACCGGCTGCGTCCCCAAACTCCTAGGCGGCACTGACCGTATTCTGTTCGAGATCCAGCCTCGGATCACTACCTGGCTTGGGTTGTGGAAGAGAGTCTGCGGCAGGATGGAGAACCCAAGCGTGGCGGTGAACTGCAGGCTCGCGTCTCAGGCCTGAGTCCGAGCGAGAAGGCTCGCAGCATAGGGGATGGGCGCTCTTGCGCCAGCCTCGCGTGGTATGTCAGGCTTCGGCCTGATTGCTCCGGCCAGTGTACCCAGTCGGCACCTGACTGTATCAAGCGGCTCCTGAGCCCTAGCCGCGGTCTCTGGATGAGAACCGGGCGAGAAGATCGCTGCACATACAGGTCAACGCCTGGTCGGTGACGATGGAAGCAACTCCTCGCCCGCTGGTGTTTTCACCCACACCAGTGCGATCATGTTAAATGACCTCCTTGACCTGTTGACCTTATGGACCTTTTAATATTTAGCAAGTAATGACGATTGGATGTGTTTGGCTGTGGTTCGCTGCCTGTGATGAGTTGCGGGTTTGGGGAAATATATGAGTCTAAGACCGAAACCGTCGCCTTGTATCGTACAGTGACGATGGACTGTAAAAAGACATTGTATACGTAAATTACTGGGGGCCTTAAAAATGACCGTTTATTGCGGTAAAATGGTGGCCTTGTACAAGACCGTTTACAATAAGTGGTTTGTTGTTTTCCCGCGCCTTATGGGATATGTCTGTGTTTGGTTCGGCGACATAGGATATATACTGGACTGTGACTTCGAGTATCCTGAAGAGCTACACGACCACCACTATGACCTGCCACTTCTTGCAAGAACTGAACTTCCACCTGAAGGTAAACATCCAAAGCTGATGATGACTGTAAATCATAAAGA
Organism: Stictocephala bisonia; assembly: GCA_035578905.1. Lineage (NCBI taxonomy): Eukaryota > Metazoa > Arthropoda > Insecta > Hemiptera > Membracidae > Stictocephala > Stictocephala bisonia. The sequence goes on along the minus strand of JAQJVL010002902.1, from coordinate 61,934 downwards.
GAGGTATGTAGCACACTTTTGGGTCGTTCAACAAGCTTTGCAGTTGGGTTTGCGAATATCCAAAATACATCGTGTAATTCAGTTCTCTCAGTCATGCTGGCTCAAACCATATATTGATTCCAACACAAAAAGGAGAGCAGCTGCTACATCAACTTTCCAAAAAGACTTTTACAAGTTGATGAATAACGCTATTTTTGGGAAAACATTAGAAAATAAACGAAAGCATAAGAAGGTAAAGCTTGTAACTTCAGCAGCTAAGTTGGAAGAACTAGTACGGAAACCAAATTTTAAAACTTCACTCATTATCAATGAAAACCTTGTTGCTGTTTCAATGAACCCTACAAAAATTGTAATGGATAGACCATTGTATGTTGGTATGTGTATTCTAGACATATCTAAGACTCACATGTATGATTTTCATTACAACAAAATGGTGCAATTTTATGGAAGAGATCGAATTGGAATATCATACATGGATACAGATGCGTTTATTTATTGGATTAAAACAGAAGATATGTACAAAGATCTGAAGACATTTCCTTACACAGATGATTTTGACTTCTCCGACTATCCACCCACTCATCCCACATATGACGGAGGAAAACATAAGAAGGTGCTTGGAAAGTTTAAAGATGAAACGAACGGTCGACCGATTGAGGAATTTGTTGGACTCATGGCTAAATTATATGCCGTAAAGAAAGTGAAAAGAGATGAGAATGATGATGATAATATAATAAAAAAGGCCAAAGGTGTGAAGAACGTTTATTTAAAAAAGACACTTCAATTGGAGAATTACAAGAAATGTCTATTTGAAAATGAAACAGTAATTGCAAAATTCAACAACATTCGCAGTTTTAACCATCAATTGTATAGCATAACAGAAACCAAAAAAGCTTTATCAGCAGCAGACAACAAACGGTATATTCTAAATGGTGGAATAAACACTTTACCATTTGGACATTACTCCATAGCCAGAATAGATATGTGAGGCTATATTTACACTTAAATAGTACTACATAAACGTATTGTACACAGTTATGAGTCCAACCTGTAAGAGATCACATGAAAGTTTACAATGAATATTAGAAACCAGATTGTTAATGAACTTCACAAACCCGCAAGAGTAAATTTTCCAAGAAGAAATACTGTTGTTAAAGGTATAAACGATCTTTATCAATGTGATTTAATTGAGGTTCAACCTTATAGCAAAATAAATAAAGGTTTTAGATATATTTTAACCTTTATAAACTGCTTCACAAAGGTTGCAGATGCTGCTCCATTGAAAGACAAAACTGGTAAAACTGTTGCTGCGGCTATGGAAAACATAATTAAACGCGGCAAACACAAAATAAAACATCTACAAACTGATGATGGCAAAGAGTACTTTAACAAATTCTTTTCAAACTTAATGGAAAAGTATAACATAAACCACTATTCTACTAAATCGGAGAAAAAAGCAGCAATTGTTGAAAGATTTAATAGAACGTTGAAAGGAGCAATGTATAAAACATTTTCAAACAGAGGGACATACGTATGGTTTGATATTTTACCAAATCTAATTAATAACTACAATAACAAAGTTCACAGAACTATTGGTATGAAACCTATAGAGGTAAATGAAAAGAACGAAAAGTTAGTATTACAACGAATTCTAAAGAATACGAAGCCTAAAGAGGAGAAAAGGAAACCTACTGTATTTAATACAGGAGATAAAGTGCGTATAAGTAAATACAAAGGTGTATTTAGTAAAAAGTATTTACCAAACTGGACTAACGAAGTGTTCACCATTCACCGTGTACAACCCACAATTCCTGAAACGTATATTTTAAAAGATAACAAGGGTGAAATTGTGCAAGGAGGTTTCTACGGTCATGAGTTGTTAAAAACAGAAGTTAGTGATGTTTACTTAGTCCAAAAGGTATTGAAAAGAAAAAAGGACAAGTTATTGGTGCGATGGTTAGGTTTTGATAAGACAGCTGATACATGGATACATAAAAAGGACTTGATTTAGCACGTCCACTCCAGTGGCACATGAATAGCTGAATAAGATGGAGATTGTTCCCTTCAAAGAATCGTTTACTATAAACAACATCGATAATCTAACTGTGGATAAAATAAGGAGTGATGTTGGGAAACATGGAGCACTGCTGCCGGATACTATAAGGTGTATAGTCAGTGGACCATCCAACTGTGGTAAAACCAATGTTGTATTTAACTTGATTACCAGTCCCAACGGGGTAAGGTTTAACAACTTATACATTTTCTCAAAGTCCTTGCAGCAACCAAAATATCAACTATTAAGAAAAATCATATCTCTAATTCCTGAAGTGAATTTGTATGAGTACGATGATAATGAAAAGGTAATGCAACCAAGTGAAGCCAAACCTAACTCTGTGTTTATATTTGATGACGTCTCTTGTGAAAATCATACAACTATCAGAAACTACTTTGCTATGGGAAGACACAACCAAATAGATAGCATATATATTGGTCAAACGTACAGCAAAATACCGAAACAGCTTATACGTGATAATGTTAATCTTCTGATTCTGTTTAAACAGGATGAAACAAACCTAAAACACGTATATAGTGATCACGTGGGTGTTGATACATCATATACCACTTTTAAAGAGCTATGTGGTAAAGCATGGGAAGACAACTATGGGTTTGTAGTGATAGACAAAGACTGTGACCTCAAACATGGACGATACCGTGTTGGATTTGATCGTTTCGCAATAATACATTGACGTTCTCTAAAAGCTAACCATTTCTAACTGGTTAACCGTACTGTTAACATGAATGAACAGGAACGGTTGTTAAAAGAGATTACTTTTTTAAGTGATTCTATTCGGAAGAAAAACAGAGCTTTAAGGTTAGGTATAAGTGAAAGAGATAAATATTTGGAAACAACATTTAGACCAGTAATCGAACCACTAAAGGAAATGTCGCAAACCGTGAAGAAATTCATTCCTTCTACTGAAGGTGAATTAATACTACCAGCATCAGAGATTGAGAATAAAGCTAAAAAGGAAGAGTCAGAATCAACTGATGATGAAGAAAAAGAAAATCTACCAAGCACCAGTGGTTTAATCAAACGAAATGAGCAAAACGAAGAAGAAGTAAAAACTGAAGATGAGGAAGAAATAGAAGAAAAAGCAGATCCTACAAGTATTACCTTATTGGGAAAGGATATAGCCACGTTTGGTGATCTTGGTAGAAAGTATGTACTAAAAATGTTGCATTCGACCCCTACAACGAAAAAGTATCATGTTTATGGAGCTCGACTTGAGGATGATGGATTGAAAATTGGAAATAGTAAAGTAAGAGTTGATGAAGATGATAACATTTGGGTTGATAATAATAAATTTAAAGGAACAAGAGGGTTATTCGAATTAATATTTAGAAACAAACCCGAGAACTATACAAGAATAGACTTGCGGACATTTAAAAGAATATGCAAACTTAGTAACGCACACCGAAAATTATACTCACCAACGTCTGTTATACACAAAAATACGTCTTTTAAGTATACTAACGTTATTTCACAATTATTTCCACCTACTCGTGTTCATGTGAAAAGAAGAGCAATGTCTTCTACTGAATTGAACCGTTTGTTGAAGAAACGAAAAACAGTGTCTGGTGAAGGGATGTTTAAAGATAGCTATGAAACTAATATTATTTATTACAATAATGTAAATAAACTTGTTACTCGTATGAGACTTCTGCATGAGGCTATGGAAGCGGGTCATACAGGAGTAGAAAATGAATGGATAGCTTTAGTAACTGAACTTAAAAATAAAGGAGTTATTGAATAATAAGTATAAAAAGTACTTACGTTGATAAAACACTAACAGTCTACTGTTATAAGTTGTCATGAGAACATCCAAGAGAATCAGTCATAAAAGACATCTCGTAAGAGGAGGAGGTGGTGTACTCTCTTCAGCGCTATCTTTTATAACAAATCCGTTAAAGCATATACCAGTTGGAGCTGTAATCAACTCTGCAATAGACGCACTACCTGTGGAGTTGCATTTACCTGGAGGTTATCAGTACTGTGGACCTGGTACTAAATTGAAGAAAAGACTCGCAAGAGGTGATCGTGGAATTAATAAACTAGATCAAGCGTGTAAAGAACACGATATAGCATACTCAAAATTTAGTGATTCCGCTAAAAGAACAGAAGCTGACAAAGTCCTAGCAGGACAAGCCTGGAAAAGAGCAACTTCAACTGACGCAAGTATTGGGGAGAGAGCAGCAGCTTTAGCAGTAACAGCAGCGATGAAAGGTAAAACAGTAATTGGAGGTGGAAAAAGGAGGAGAAGTAACAGACACCATAAGAAAAGAAGTTGTTGCTTAAAAAAAGGTGGTGGAGTAAAGAAAGGTGGTGGCATGCGAAAAGGACGAAAAAAAAGGTCAAGCAAAAAGCAAAAAAAGTCACTGTGGTCAATGTTGAAAAAAGGCCAAGGATTATATCTAAGACCATACCGTGTATATTAAATAAGAAAAACAAACTTATTTTACCAAACAAAGCATTAACAAACATGGATCTACTACGATATGCTTCTTGTCTTAGAATACCATTTTTTAGAGGGGTTTTTATGAAAGATAATCTTCCAACAAATATCAAACCAAACGAAACTGGTGTGGTTAATTTAGATAATACTGATGGTCCTGGCACTCATTGGGTATGCTATAAGAAAATTGGTGAAACAATATATTATTACGACAGTTTTGGGAATCTTCCTCCACCTAAGGAATTGCTGCACTACTTTCGTCAGACTCCCCATCTCTTTTACAACTATGAAAGACAACAACCTTCAGATACTTCAATATGTGGACATTTATGTTTAGAGTTTTTGGCTACAAGTGTTAGTCAACTTTGAGATGTCCTCGTATACAGTGACTTTAACAGGTAATTCATCTACTTTACGAAGTGTTTTGTTTCCTGCGTTAAGGTTGCAAAAAGACAAACTTTGGGAAGCAGCTCTGTTGGACTTAACAACATACAATTCTGTACCCAATGTGACAGAAGAAGTTAATAATAAGCTTCATTACTATAGAGATGGAGACTTTAAAAAATTGGAAGAAATTCGCTTACCTACAGGTTCATACGAAATCGATGATATAAACAAAATGGTACAACAACAGATGGGTAAAGACAATATTACAATCAAAGGAAACAACAACACATTAAAAACTGAATTAAAGTCAAAGTATCACATTGACTTCACTAAACCCCATTCAATTGGTTATCTTTTAGGATTTCCTCAAACAACACCATTACTAAAACCGAATGAAACTCATTCCAGTCCAAACACTGTAAACATTTTAAAGGTGAACACAATAAATGTTGTTTGCAACATTGTGCACGGATCTTACAGAAATGGTGCAAATAGCCATATATTACATACATTTTATCCATCGGTTCCTCCTGGATATAAAATAATTGAGAAACCTAATACCCTTGTGTATTTACCACTAAACACCAGTTACGTTTCAGACATCGAGCTGAACATAGTGGATCAAGACGAGAACCTTATAAACTTTAGAGAAGAAACAATTACAGTAAGACTTCATTTAAGAACTTCAATCTAAATCATGGGGTTATCTTTTAAAAAGAAAGAATCAACCGCTAAGAAGTTCAGTAGCTCATCAGCAGCTGAAGAGTTAACAAGTGACAACCGTCAATTTCTAGAAGAATTAGGTTTTACAATAAAAGACCATGGATATTCTGGATATAACGCACGGTCCAACGTTCGACGAGAGTCTATGGGAGAAGGAGTATCATACCCACAACCCTTACGCTTCATCGAAATTAAACAATAACGATGAGATTCGTATTCCTATACAACAGCAAGACATTTACACTCTACCATCAGAAAGTTATCTATACATTGAAGGAAAAGTAACTCATAAGGATGGAAAAACGCTTGGAAGTACTATACCTTTCATCAATAACCCAATGTCATATCTGTTTGAAGAAATTCGATATGAATTGTCCGGAGTTACAGTTGATTCAACAAAAAAGGTTGGTCTCGCCACAACGTTAAAAGGATTGGTATCACTATCACCTAACGAAACCCAATGTTTGCAGGTTGCAGGCTGGAGTATTCCAAAAAAAGATACGATAACATTAAATGAAAGTGGACATTTTGATTTCCATATTCCTTTAAGGTTATTGTTAGGGTTTGCTGAAGACTACAAGAGAATTATTATTAACGTAAAACAAGAATTAGTTCTTTTACGTTCATCAACTGATAAAGATGCGATTGTGGCACCTGCTGGGACGACTGAAGATAAATTGGAATGGATCTTGACTCTGGATAAGGTTGTATGGAGAGTTCCACACTTGAGACTTTCTGATACACACCGGATTACTTTGCTAAAACAGTTGAAAGCAGATCGTGATATAGTGTTACCTTTCAGAAGCTGGGAATTGCATGAATACCCGATTCTTCCAACTACGCAGCGACACACATGGACTGTAAAGACTTCAACCCACTTGGAAAAACCTAGATACGTTATATTTGGAATGCAAACTAATAGAAGAAACACGCTTACTGCTCACGCTGGTAAATTTGATCATTGCAAACTAACAAATTGTAAATTATACTTAAACTCTCAATTCTTTCCTTACGACAACTTACATATTTCCTTTGATAAGCACAGGTATAGTGTATTGTATGATATGTACGCCCGATTTCAGAACTCATATTATGGAAAAGTAAATACTCCACTACTATCACCGGAAGATTTCCGTTCAATGGCTCCCATTGTAGTCATAGATTGTTCCAAACAAAACGAATCAGTTAAAACCTCTAGTGTTGATATGAAATTGGAGCTAGAGTTTGAGGCTAATGTTCCTGAAAATACTAGCGCTTATTGTTTAATTCTACACGATAAGATTGTCACCTATACACCGCTAACAGGAGTAGTGAAAATGATATTATAAAACTAAAATCCGCCCCCCCCACTCTACTTCAAAAAAGTATAAATACCCAGGAAACTAAGAGCATTTCATTTCATCGCAGTTTGTGCTCGAGTCAACATCGTGCTACCAAGATGAGTGCTACTATGGATACACCTCTATTGGATGATGGCAGAGAGGATGAGGATTCTCCAGTGAAAACCAACCCTAAGAAGAAGAGGAAGATTGAAGAACCCCCTATTGTGACTGCATTAGCAGAGGTTTTCCTTCGTATTATGTACCCTCTATCAACATGCATGACTAAGTTTGTAACCGTAGGACTTGTTAAAACTTTGAATTATTCCCCTCGTGTTATCTTCCACCATGGAGCAAAAACCGTTCAGTTTTCTGAAAGTGAATGGGAATCCTTTGTTAAACATTTGCATTTAATTGAATGCTATTTAGCAAACAATGTAGTTGGAAGAAAAACGAATGTAAGGTTATTGGACAGTGATATTGAAATTGATATTGTTAAACAACGTGGTGAACAACAGGTGCGAATTAGAAATCTAACAAGACACGAAGAAAAACTGTTACTTACAAAACAAGATTTCTTTATTTTAAATAATACAGCTCCTTCAATTAACAGATACGTCAAACAATTAGGATTTTCTAAACCTATACTTCAGGACTACTTAATACACACCATGGAAACTCAACCCGATGCACCCGTTTTATACAGTCCCATAGATACTTCTATTTTTAATAGAATTCCCTACGAAGTGGAAGTGTGGAGACATTTACGGGACTTTGTAAACCTAAATGAAAACAACGGAGAACAATGTGAAGAAGAAGAAGAAGAAGAAGTAATAGAATAGAGTTTATTGAATGGTGCATATAAATTATTACCTATCTAATCAGGAATTCAGTTTACTCAACCGCTGCAATGAGTAACGATCAAGTGTCTTTTAAGGATGATGTTTGCGTAATTGAGGAAAGACCATGTGTTGTTGAATGTCAAGCTTTCTATGATTCTGATGATGAGTATATTATTAAAGAACTAACCTTTTTAGATATGAACACAAATGTGGTTTACTACTTCTTATTTCAACCACCATTTTCTTTTAGAAAACTTTTAAAGAAAGCTCAAAGAACAAACAAATGGTTAATGAATAACTACCATTACATTACATGGGGTGAGGGTTTTACAAGTTATAAAGACGTTAACAGTATTATGTATCATTTCTGTTCAAAATTTACTACGTTTTATACAACTGGTAGTAAAAAGAGAAGTTGGATTAAAATGTATACAACAAGAAATGTATACGATACCATTATAGATAGAAGTTTTAAAGACAATTATGAAGGTGTATGTCTGAGTGTACAAAATCAATTCCACAGTGTTTCGAATTGTGCATTGCAAAAAGCTTACCGTTTAGCTGCTTTTTTAAATCAAGGACAGAACTGCAGTGGTGGTGGGGATAAGGAAACGTATAAATATGAGAGCTCCCCACAAACAATGCATCAGTATTACTCAGAGCTCCGAGGAGACAACATCTAGTACAACAGCAAAGAAGCAGTTTTGAAGATGGCATCGCAGCAGTCTATTCAAACACTACTTGAACAGTTCAACGCAAACTCCAAGTCATCTGTACTACCAACAAAGCGTTGTTCAGAATTAAAGGAGCAGAAACATTACATCGTACATCAAATAAGAAAACTGGACACCTCTGTGGGAGATGCAATTCTGGTTACTTTAAGCGATGCACCATACACTTCTGGTGATGTACCGAAATTTCAGGTTTTCCTACCCAAGCGTTTTGTTAATCTTTTACAAAACGAAAATCTGAGCAATATACAACCAGGGATGCTCTACTTGGAGTCACACGGAGTTAGCGGTCACAACTCTACAGAACTCTCTCTTCATATGCTGACATCTTCCTAGATCCAAGAGTACATGGAAGCATCAACACTCCAGTTTAGTTTTAAGCTTTACTTATTGTAAATATATTTGTAAATAAATATGAAAAATAAATAAAAAAAAAAAAAAAAAAAAAAAAAAAAAAAAAAAAAAAAAAAACCCCTTCTTGCACAGAATGATTTGTTCTGTGCAAGAAGGGGTTTTTTTAAAAACACTCATCGTGACCTTGACCTACATTTGGGTTTCATAAATAAGGTGTTGGATTTACTGTGCAGTTAGTAGCACCATGAGTGTTGATAAGTTCGGACGGTACGATCAAGTTGGTAAGAAAACATCTGGTTTGCAAGATGTTGCAAGTACCGGATTTGTGAAAAAGAATTGTTTATTATTATCTACAACCGCAAATTCTTATGATGCACAAAATAGGTGTGTTACAAATGTTTCTCTTCAAAACTTACCAAACGATGCTGCTAATATGCAATACGTACAGAATTATAGTTTAGGAAGAACTTCTGGCATGCACTACACGGTTGGAAACAAATTTATCAGAGATTTGCATGACCCTGTTTTACTTCAGATGCTGCAACTATGAGCTTTGTTAAAAAAAGTTCTTTAAGAAGAACTCATCCTGATGGTGACATCGATTTGGAGGGAAAATTGTTGAGAAACCTTGCACCTCCATCTTTACCCTCAGATGCTGTAAATCTAGACTACGTAACTAAGCATACACCTAAAATGTTTGATACACACTGGATGTTTTTTGATAAAAAGCTTAGCAATGTACAAGACCCCAGACTTATGATGAGAAGCAGTAAACTTAAAAACCCTTAAAGAGATACTTGGAATGGTATGTAAATCGTCATGGTGAACAGTTGAGACGATTGTCTTCAGCTGTATTTGATTACGTTCATCGTTCTTCCGGACGCTCTGCTGAATTGGGTGTTTACGAACACCCAACTATCTTGAACATGGAAGGACAATCTAAATATAGAAATGTTATCCTGAAAGACAAAGACGGGAAAAGGGACCTAGATATGAAGGGAGTAGGAAAAGGAATAAATTTGCTTCCCCCACCACACCCCCACCACACACCTAGTTGAGGGTCTATATAGGAGTTGTACAACCTTACAACTAGTCACTCTGATTTGAAGCTCGTACACAAGAAACACCATTACAATGAACACCCAACATGGAGAATAATTTTAAATTATTTTCGCCAAAATTAGGGATTGTTAAGGACAAGTAGAGTGTTCCCAGGTGATGGAGGGAAAGAAACTTTCTGAAATGAGTCCCCCCAAAAATTGCCAGAAAAAGGGGATGGTGGAAATAAAAATTTTAAAAAAAAGAAAAAAAATAACAGGAAAAAAGACCAGTTTGGAAAAAAAGTTTTGGAGTACACTTTACCTGAATGTATTATTTTTGTTTAAACAAACAAATTTATTGGGAGAATTCCCCCATCCCCCGAATGTCGTCCAATTGTTTCCCCGAAATTAAGCTTGTTCTGAAGAAAGAAATTTTATAAAGATTTTTTTTTAAAAGCTTGTGTTTTAGGGAAACCTTAGGTGAAACGGGATAAACACTTTAACAACAGAACCCTGGCGGTTGTATGCTGTTATGGAAGAAGGATGACAACACATTTTTACACCGGAGATGGAAGATTCAGTAAGTAGAATTTCTCAGCAGTTTTTCCGTTAACCTGAAGAAACAGAGATAAAACCCTGAAAGAGAGTAAGTCCCCCCACACTTACGCTGGTTTTTACTTTTAAGGATTTTACTTTTGTAAATATTTTAATTTGTCAAATAAAAGTTTTGGAAAAAGACAAAAATTAAAAAAAAAAGAGAGAGAAAAAAACTTCCCCCCCTTTGCCCAGAATAATATTTTCCTGGGAAAAATAAGAAAAAAATTGTTCTGTGCAAAGAGGTTTTTTAAAAAACACTCTTCCCGGGAAACCTTGAAATCCTGTGACGTAAACTTTGGGCTAATGGTTTAAAAAAAACCCGTTTATAATAACCACGGAGGGTATTACCTCAATTATTTAAAAAATAATTAGAACCTAGCGGGATTGGGCGAAGAAAGACACCATACAACAGACTCATGGAGAAAGATAAAACTAACGCCTAAACTGTTAAAGTTTTAAGTATAAATAAAGGAATTTCATTTCCTCCCCCCACCACCTTTAAAACATAAACCCCCCACCCCCAAAGTAAGCTAATATATGTGGTCCCCATACCATCTACAACAGTCAAACTCTGTGATTGACATCTCGATAAAAAAATAGAAGTTTAAACATTAAGCCCTAAATAAAAGATTGAAACACCAATTTTTTGAAAAGTTAATTATTGTTTTGAATTGAAGAATGTTTTAAGAACCCATAGTCGATATCACTTGAACCCCGAAAGTAGAAAAACTATCAGAAAAATGGGCAATAATAGCTGACAAAGTGGAGGAAACGGAGGTTGGGAATGAAATTTTGCAAAAGCCATGAACATTAAACTTTTAGAATGGAAAGAAAAAAAGTTTTATAGACTTTTATTTTGAAAATAGCTTGAATTGGGAACCCTGTGGAAGAAAGCACACCCTACAAGAGATTTGCTTTTTTGGACAGACCTGCATGGGAAAAGAAAATCCGGCTTAACATATTGCCGGAGATGTTAAAATAGACCCTCACACAGAAAAACCAGAGGTAAAAACTGGAACGAGAGTAGTCAACACTGCGTTTAGTTTAAGATTTACTTTTGTAAAATATTAAATTTGTAAAATAAAGTTGGGGGAAAAAAAAAGAAAAAAGAGATAGAAAAGACTTCTCGCACAGAACAATTTCTGGAAATAGAAAATTGTTCTGTGCAAGAAGTTTTTTTAAAAAACACTCCTCGTGACCTTGAAATCTGTGACGTAATACTAAAGTGCGGGAGCTGACGTCATCACCGGAAGTGGGGTAAGATAAGAAGCTTAGAGTATAAGGCTGTGACGTCGTGCTGACGTCATTACATGATGCCACGTAATCACATGACGTCATGCTGACGTCAAGTGATTGAGCCAGCTCCCGCAATTACCACTACTTACGTCTGGTCGTGAGTAGCTGATTCTAGTAAGTTAGAGTTAAAGTCACCCATTATAATGACATGACTGTACCGAACCATTAAATCTAATAAGACATGTTCAAATTCGTCGAGAAATCCCAGGCCAGGTGCTCTATAACACACACCAACTAACTTAGGTGTTCCAGTAACACGAACTTCAAAGAACATAAATTCAGGTCGAGCTGCTAAGGAGGTGTCAGAAAGTTGCAAAACAGTAGCATTTAGATTAGAGTTAATGAACGCAGCTACCCCACCACCACCTTTGTATAGTCTGTCATTCCGATATAAAGTATAGCCTGGTAACTCAACAGCCGTGTCATTATTATTTGGTTTCATCAATGATTCAGAATAATGTCAGAAATATTTTGTTGAAAAATTTTACGAAATTCATCAATATGACAAAATAGTGATTGTATAATAGCGTGAGCTGCCTTTATGAAGTAGCAATAAAAAACAATTAAAACATGAATGGTACAAAAACTGTTTGCTTAACCATTCGTCAAAAACAACATCCGCTTTAAACATTCATAGTGAAAAACATAACATTTACACACAAAACATTTCCAAATTATCACTTTCCCCCTCTTTGACGACAAACGCTACATTTTGGGAAAACGGCATTGAAACACGAGCATACGGACACATACAATTAGTAAAAAACGAGCTTTAGAACACAATCATGATTACATTAATAAAAAAATAAAACTCACCCATAACTCAAACATAAACTTTGAAACAGAAAAACAATAATATATACACTTCAAACATAAAAATTAATAAAAGAACAACTAAAATTGCATACTGTCAGAACGTCTTCCAGAACCGTTAACCTCTGACTGACTACCACTCCCTTACCTCCTTCATTTCCCGCATCCTGTTCTTATTGTGTCACTTGCATATGACACCAATTCCACTACATCGGAACTTTGTTAAACTTTTCTAAAATATTTACCACAACAACACTTTGAAAACATAATATTTTTTACGTTACAAAGGCGAAATATCAGCTTGCTTTTTATTGTTATAAATATTATATAATTTCAACTACTAAAAAAGCGATGGAATGAGATTCTAACCCATGGTTACTAACATGTCCGTAGAAACCCAATTTACAGCATTGGATGGGCTCGACCCAAACGTAGTGCAATGTAAAAACCTCGTACTGGGTGAACCTTCTTCTTAATTACGGTAACTCCTACGCCAGGTAAGTAATGTTAAGTTAGTTTTGAGTAAACTCTTTTACCGTCAACCTTTAAAAAACAATCCGTAAAGTAAATTCTGTTAAAATATGGACACTTTTGTGAGTTTACACAACTTCAATTTATTAACAGCTATCTCCAGCTATGAGTGATAGAATACCGTACCATCGAGGTGAGGACGTTCCAAGTGTAATAAAAAAAGTCCGACTGTTCTCCAAGGCAGCTGTAAAACACGTAAGTCCTGAGACAGTCCTGCAGCTTGAGGCTGGGCTAAACCCTGTAAGACCTCGAGTCGCAGTCCGGGCCCTCGTAAGGTACATGTATGATTCAATGGCTGGATAGTATCCATAGGTGAGGGAGAGAGGCTTACAAAAAAGAAAAAAACACAAAATAAATAAAAAATAGAACCAAAAATAATAAAACAAATGTATATATAAAAACCCCTTTGTAAGTCGGTACGTCACATTGAAAGGCTTCTCTAAGTAAAGTGATGTCTTTACTTACTGAGGGAACCAAAAAAGTATAAAAAAGTACAACAATAGTAAAAAATCTAAATAATACTGGGAGGTAGCATTTTGTTATGGAGTGGCTATCACCGTAACTTGCGATGGATGGGGCAAGTTACAATAAATTACCCGTGGGGGATGCCAGTCCTCTATCGAGCAGATCCCATGGGAATTGGGCAATGCCCTTAAGTTTTGCCTTCAGCTTACTTGAGGGTAGTGAGGAATTAAATACTCACCGTGAAAGAAAACTGGTTAAATCAAGAACAAACACATTAATAAAATCGGCGAGAGAGATCGAGAATCAGAAAGTGATCTTAGTAAGATATGGTAAAACTTTCTAAAAGAAGAGTAAATTATGTCCAAAAATAAGAAAAAAATCAAAAATACATACAAATTTCAAAAAACTTTACATGAAAATGTAATTGTTGAAAAATGTCTCAAATCAAGGAAGAACTACCAACATAGTAGTCTCCAAATCCCTTAAAATTTAGTTAAAATCTCAATAAATAGGGATATTTGTGTACAAAATATGTTATAATTCCCTAAAAGCATTTAAATTTAGTGTCATAACAATAATATTTGTCCTAAACATTTAAAATCCCTTTAAAATACTCTAATAGAACCTTGATAAACTTAGTTTGAGTTTAAAACAACAAACAAAACTGATGTAACACATGTAAATTAATTGTTTAACCTACATAATTATTCAATTGACTCAAAACAGATGACAAAGTGTAAGTAGTCAATAGGAATAAATTCTCTGTAATGTTCACATTTTAAGTCTGGTTTTAACAAAACTCAGTACTAATGATTGTTTGCGTATAAACGAATCTATAGTTGAAATGTGTCTATTGTAGAAACTTTGACATTAACAGTAAGAAAGTTTGGTTCCTTTTAGTTGTAAGATACTAGATCAGAAAATGTATATACACCACCCCCAGAGACCCAAACACACACCCATGAACAACCTACCTACCTACCCACAAACATTCAACACTCTTGACTTACCACCCACCTACTCAACACACAGTACTCCCGATAGACTACATAACTAACCATTACATAAAACCTTAGATTGACACCCAACATTCATGAACGACCTACCTACCAAACATACGACTTGATTGACCACCTACCTACCTACTCAACACTGCACTCTTGATAGATCACCCTCTCATTCATCACATAAGGCTTTTGATTGTCCATCTACCTATCCATAAGCACATGTACAATCTACCTACCAAGCACTAATACCCTTCCTATCCAGTAGTTAGACTCTCCTACCCACTTCCCCTTCATACAAGCATCTTTATATACCACATACTATACCGTCACATAATACATTTGACAGACCACTTAATTAACATACAAGACTGTCCACACATTCTACATCGACCATCTACCTACTCAATACACACAAACCACTTGTTTAATCATACACCTATGTATCAAACAGAACTGTCGACACTCGCTCCACCTTCCCAAAGCATAAGACTTTTGAAGGACCACCTAACAAAAATACAAACATCATGATAAACAAACTACACACTCTGCAGACATCACTTAATATACCTTCATACTACCACAAAAATAGTACTATTGATATACCCCCACCTACCCATTATACATACCTCACACTGTACATACAAGACTTATGTTTAGCCACTCAGATACTAAACACACAAGACTCTTGATTGACCATCCATCTACGTCACACACATGGATGACCTACGTACCAAACTAACATGACTCATGATATTTCACACACATAGACTTTTTATATACTTTAGACAGTCCACCTATTTAACACACAGTACTTACTGTAGATAGACGCCCTACCTTCCCAATGCACAAGACTTTTGAACAACCAACCTCCCAAACATACAACTTGACCACCCACAAAAAACAAGACTTTATGTATAACCACCTATTTAACATACAAGACCAACCACATGCCATACAATCATGACTTAACAGTCCACCCACCTACCAAACACACACATCTCTTGATGGACTATATGCCTACACATTACCCTTGATAGATCATTCACCTAATTATTACATAATATCTTTGATAGACCACCAACACACATGAACAACCTACCTACTTACCTACGTAACATTCAACACTCTTGACTTACCACCCACCTACTCAACACACAGTTCTCTCGATAGACTACTTAACAAACCATTACATAAAACCTTAGATTGACACTCAACATTCATGGATGACCTACCTACCAAACATACAAATTGATTGACTGCCCACCTACCCATCACACATTTCTCTTGATAGACCAATTACCTTCCCCTAAAAAAGACTTTTGTCAGACTATTTACTTAACATACAAGACTTACCACACATTCTACATCGACCATCTACCTACTCAACAGAAAAAAAAAACCAACCACACACTCTACATATAAGACTCATAGTTGGTCGCCCACCTACTCAACATACAACACCTCTGATACACCATCCACTTGAACATTATATAAAACCTGTGATATTCCATCCAATCACCAAACACACATGACTATTAATAGACCAATCCACCTACCTCTGCACACACGATTCCTTAGGACACACTCTACACCCACCATCCATCCTACAAACAAAACTCCTAGAGAACTACCCACCCACCATAAAAACACTATTGCTTCACATAATCATGTTTTAAAATAACATTATTACACTGTAAGATAGGTTTAATATAGCTAAAGACCTAAAATGTTTCCTAAAAGTCTGTTTTCTCTAGATATATGAGAGCCGTTGGTGGAGAACATCCAAACTAAACATAGAAAATAAGAATCAGCTAGTAGTTTCATAGAAATTCTGCTATACAACTAAAAAAAATATAAGGAAATGTTTGATTTAAAAACATTGAACATAGAAAAAGTAGGTTTAAAAACAATGAACGTAGAAAAAATTAGGTTTAAAAAAATGAACATAGAAAAAGTTATGTTAAAAAATGAACATAGAAAAGGTTAGGTTAAAAAAAATGAACACAGAAAAAGTTAGCAAATATCCGAAAAGTTCAGTTAAAATCGACTTTTGTTTATTTTAACAACTTTTCTGAAAAGTAAAGATAGCAATCAACCTTTCAGATGATTGCTAGACTTACATTTCTGATGTTTGCTAACCTAACTTTTTCTGTGTTCATTTTTTTAACCTAACCTTTTCTATGTTCATTTTTTTAACCTAACTTTTTCTATGTTCATTGTTTTTAAACCTAACTATTTCTATGTTCATTGTTTTTAAACCTAACTTTTTCTCATATTTTTTTTAGTTGTATAGCAGAATTTCTATGAAACTACTAGCTGATTCTTATTTTCTATTTTTAGTTTGGATGTTTTCCACCAACGGCTCTCATATATCTAGAGAAAACAGACTTTTAGGAAACATTTTAGGTCTTTAGCTATATTAAACCTATCTTACAGTGTAATAATGTTATTTTAAAACATGATTATGTGAAGCAATAGTGTTTTTATGGTGGGTGGGTAGTTCTCTAGGAGTTTTGTTTGTAGGATGGGTGGTGGGTGTAGAGTGTGTCGTAAGGAATCGTGTGTGCAGAGGTAGGTGGATTGGTCTATTAAGAGTCATGTGTGTTTGGTGATTGGGTGGAATATCACAGGTTTTATGTAATGTTCAAGTGGATGGTGTATCAGAGGAGTTGTATGTTGAGTAGGTGGGCGACCAACTATGAGTCTTATATGTAGAGTGTGTGGTTGGATTTTTTTCTGTTGAGTAGGTAGATGGTCGATGTAGAATGTGTGGTAAGTCTTGTATGTTAAGTAAATAGTCTGACAAAAGTCTTTTTTAGGGGAAGGTAATTGGTCTATCAAGAGAAATGTGTGATGGTTAGGTGGGCGGTCAATAAATTTGTATGTTTGGTAGGTAGGTCATCCATGAATGTTGGGTGTCAATCTAAGGTTTTATGTAATGGTTAGTTAAGTAGTATATCGAGAGTACTGTGTGTTGAGTAGGTGGATGGTAAGTCAAGAGTGTTGAATGTTACGTAGGTAGGTAGGTAGGTTGTTCATGTGTGTTGGTGGTCTATCAAAGGTACTATGTAATAATTAGGTGGATGATCTATCAAGGGTAATGTGTAGGCATATGGTCCATCAAGAGATGTGTGTGTTTGGTAGGTAGGTGGACTGTTAAGTCATAATTGGATAGAGTTTGGTTGGTCTTGTATGTTAAATAGGTGGTTATACATAAAGTCTTGTTTTTGTGGGTGGTCAAGTTGTACGTTTGGGAGGTTGGTTGTTCAAAAGTCTTGTGCATTGGGAAGGTAGGGCGTCTATCTACAGTAAGTACTGTGTGTTAAATAGGTGGACTGTTTAAAGTATATAAAAAGTCAATGTGTGTGAAATATCATGAATCATGTTAGTTTAGTACGTAGGTCGTCCATGTGTGTGACGTAGATGGATGGTCAATCAAGAGTCTTGTGTGTTCAGTATGTGAGTGGCTAAACATAAATCTTGTATGTACAGTGTGTAGTATGTATAATGGGTAGTTGGGTGTATATTATAGTACTGTTTTTATTGTAGTATGAAGGTATATTAAGTGATGTATGCAGAGTGTGTAGTTTGTTTATCATGATTTTTGTATTTTTTGTAGGTGGTCCTTCAAAAGTCTTATGCTTTGGGAAGGTGGAGCGAGTGTCGACAGTTCGGTTTGATAAATAGGTGTGTGATCAAACAAGGGTTTTATGTGTATTGAGTAGGTAAATGGTCGATGTAGAATATGTAAAAAGTCTTGTATGTTCAGTAAGTGGTCTGTCAAATGTATTATGTGTCGGTATGGTATGTGGTATATAAAGATGCTTGTGTATAGGGTAAGTGGGTAGGAGAGTCTTACTACTGGATAGGAAGGGTATTAGTGTTTGGTAGGTTGATTGTACATGTGCTTATGGATAGGTATATGGACAATCAAAAGCCTTATGTGATGAATGACAGTGTGATCTTTCAAGAGTGCAGTGTTGAGTAGGTAGGTAGGTGGTCAATCAAGTTGTATGTTTGGTAGGTAGGTCGTTCATGAATGTTGGGTGTCAATCTAAGGTTTTATGTAATGGTTAGTTATGTAGTCTATCAGGAGTACTGTGTGTTGAGTAGGTGGGTGGTAAGTCAAGAGTGTTGAATGTTTGTGGGTAGGTAGGTAGGTTGTTCATGGGTGTGTGTTTGGGTCTCTGGGGGTGGTGTGTATACATTTTCTGATCGAGTATCTTACAACTAAAAGGAACCAAACTTTCTTACTGTTAATGTCAAAGTTTCTACAATAGACACATTTCAACTATAGATTCGTTTATACGCAAACAATCATTAGTACTGAGTTTTGTTAAAACCAGACTTAAAATGTGAACATTACAGAGAATTTATTCCTATTGACTACTTACACTTTGTCATCTGTTTTGAGTCAATTGAATAATTATGTAGGTTAAACAATTAATTTACATGTGTTACATCAGTTTTGTTTGTTGTTTTAAACTCAAACTAAGTTTATCAAGGTTCTATTAGAGTATTTTAAAGGGATTTTAAATGTTTAGGACAAATATTATTGTTATGACACTAAATTTAAATGCTTTTAGGGAATTATAACATATTTTGTACACAAATATCCCTATTTATTGAGATTTTAACTAAATTTTAAGGGATTTGGAGACTACTATGTTGGTAGTTCTTCCTTGATTTGAGACATTTTTCAACAATTACATTTTTATGTAAAGTTTTCTGAAATTTGTATGTATTTCGATTTTTTTCTTATTTCTGAACATAATTTACTCTTCTTTTAGAAAGTTTTACCATATCTTACTAAGATCACTTCCTGCTTCTCGATCTCTCTCGCAGATTTTATTAATGCGTTTGTTCTTGATTTAACCAGTTTTCTTTCACGGTGAGTATTTAATTCCTCACTACCCTCAAGTAAGCTGGAGGCAAAATTTAAGGGAACCAATTCCCATGGGACGCCCTCGATAGAGGACTGGCATCCCCCACGGGTAATTTATTGTAACTTGCCCCATCCATCGCAAGTTACGGTGATAGCCACTCCATAACAAAATGCTACCTCCCAGTATTATTTAGATTTTTTACTATTGTTGTACTTTTTTATACTTTTTTTGGTCCCTCAGTAAGTAAAGACATCACTTTACTTAGAGAATCCTTTCAATGTGACGTACAAACTTACAAAGGGGTTTTTATATATACATTTGTTTTATTATTTTTGGTTCTTTTTTTTATTTATTTTGTGTTTTTTCTTTTTTGTAAGCCTCTCTCCCTCACCTATGGATACTATCCAGCCATTCAATCATACATGTACTTTACGAGGGCCCGGACTGTGACTCGAGGTCTTGCAGGGTTTAGCCCAGCCTCAAGCTGCAGGACTGTCACAGGACTTACGCGTTTTACAGCTGCCTTGGAGAACAGTCGGACTTTTTTTATTACACTTGGGCCGTCCTCACCTCGATGGTACGGTATTCTATCACTTATGAGTGATAGAATACCGCTGGAGATAGCTGTTAATAAATTGAAGTTATGTAAACTCACAAAAGTGTCCATATTTTAACAGAATTTACTTTACGGATTGTTTTTTAAAGGTTGACGGTAAAAGAGTTTACTCAAAACTAACTTAACATTACTTACCTAGCGTAGGAGTTACCGTAATCAAGAAGAAGGTTCACCCAGTACGAGGTTTTTACATTGCACTACGGTTGGGTCGAGCCCATCCAATGCTGTAAATTGGGTTTCTACGGACATGTTAGTAACCATGGGTTAGAATCTCATTCCATCGCTTTTTTAGTAGTTGAAAGTATATAATCTTTATATTATTAACAATAAAAAGCAAGCTAATATTTCGCCTTTGTGACGTAAACAATATTATGTTTTCAAAGTGTTGTTGTGGTAAATATTTTAGAAAAGTTTAACAAAGTTCCGATGTAGTGGAATTGGTGTCATATGCAAGTGACACAATAAGAACAGGATGCGGGAAATGAAGGAGGTAAGGGAGTGGTAGTCAGTCAGAGGTTAACGGTTCTGGAAAGACGTTCTGACAGTATGCAATTTTAGTTGTTCTTTTATTAATTTTTATGTTTGAAGAGTATATATTATTGTTTTTCTGTTTCAAAGTTTATGTTTGAGTTATGGGTGAGTTTTATTTTTTTATTAATGTAATCATGATTGTGTTCTAAAGCTCGTTTTTTACTAATTGTATGGTGTCCGTATGCTCGTGTTTCAATGCCGTTTTCCAAAATGTAGCGTTTGTCGTCAAAGGGGGAAAGTGATAATTTGGAAAAGTTTTGTGTGTAAATGTTATGTTTTTCACTATGAATGTTTAAAGCGGATGTTGTTTTTAACGAATGGTTAAGCAAACAGTTTTTGTACATTTCATGTTTTAATTGTTTTTTATTGCTACTCGGGGGACGCCTTTAGCCACCTTCTTTTCCTCTAGATCTGAATTTAGAATGGAGTAGCATTTCTCTCTCAAGCCAATTATATTCCTAGCCGGATTTGAGTTTAACTCGTCTTTAAATTTTTCTAAAATTTTTTTGTTTTCTACACTGTAGCATTGGTGGGTAAGTGGATAGTTAGACGTATTAAAAAGATGTAATTCATTTTTCATGTCTGCATAAACGTCGGGAGTATATACATTGTAAAATAGTGAGTCTGTGTCAGTCATACAAAGCTTAACGTTTTTCCTGTACTTTGTAATGGCCCAATTATAATGAAATTTGTACATTATTAATTTTGATATTTCTAATACTGTAAACCCAACATAAATGGGTCTGTTTAAAAAGATTGTTTGTTTTTTTCAAAGCCAATCCGGCAATGTCTTTATTGTATGCAAAAAAAATGTTTTAAGTCTGGGATAGCTGTTTATTTAACTAATTGCTTTTCATTAGTGACCAGTTTGAAATCTATCCTAGATCTTACATTTTCCAAACTCTTTCCGTATGTCACATTATTCAATAATTTAAAAAAGTCTTTTTCAAAATTATTTTTAGCTTGTTTTCTTTTTTCTGTATTAAAATCAATAAATGGGGCTAACCAGGCAGACTGTTTAAAACTGAGAGCTCTGTGGACTTTTGTAAGTACAAGTCCCAATTGTAAGTAAAGTTTTAGAGTCCTGTAGTGTACAACGTACTTGGTTTTGTCACACAGAGTAATTAGTAATTTTTCGGTCTTGGCAGGTTTATAGTCGAGTTCGTCTAGTAAGTCTTTGCAGTATGGGGAAAGCATGTCATATGTAACTATTTTTCTTTCTGGGGCCAGTGGAAAGTGTGAGTGTAAGTCGTGTAAATGGTCTGGGTAGTGTAGGTCAATTTCTAAAATGTAACCCATGTCAGAGTCGACGGGTACTTTTGTAAAGTCAACATCTTGCAGGTCTATCCATTTAAAATCAGACTCTGGGAGTCTATCAGACATACTGGTCTCGTACAGGTTGTTACAATCTAGATAAAGTATGTAGTTGGTGGGTTTCGATGAGTCAAAGTCGGGTAAGTAAGGGTTGTTGGCCTAGGCGTACCGGTTGGGTATCATGGAGACACCGCCCCGGATCCAAGGCTCAACGAAGAGGTGTTGGTCAATATCTGTAAGTAGTTCGAGATTTACCTCTGTCATTTTTAGCATGGGATTCCATGCAAGACCGGGGGCAGAGTAGACGTTACAGGGGTCAATACCGTAGTAAGTCATACTGGTAGTTCTAAAGTTTTCAAAAACGTCTGCAAGTAACAATACGTCTGTGAGTAAGTATAAGTCGTGGTACTCTTTCATAGTAGTCATGTCAAAAGTAGTCCATACAGTTTGGGCATGTGTGTAGTCGTCATCAGTGATTGGTGTTTGGGTCAGGTCATTGTAGAACGCCTCCTTGGGAGGAAGTTGGGTTTCGTTAAATTTTGTTACGTCTGTCATGTTAGTATAGGGAAAGACATCTTTGCGTAGTAGTAAGTCTGTGTTGGTCATACACTGCCCTAAAATTGGGAATTTTGATGCCCCGTCAGTAACTAAGTTGGACACGAGTGTGTCCAAAGAAGCATTTAAGAATTGGATCGAGTCCAAAAATCGTAGTGACCCAAGGGTGACTGAAATGTACCGTTCGCTAGTAGTAGCGATACATGACAGTTTTTCTTTTTTGAATTTACCTAACCCTTGGATCAGGTGGTGGCAATCATAACCTCTGAGGTTATGGAAAAAGACTGGAATATGATCGGGAACTTTATAGTTTAGATTGCAAGAATTGTGGGCGGGTCCCAAGAACTCACCCATTAAATGGTTATGGTTAGCAACTTTGTCTCCTTCTAAAGGTTTTTGACAAAGATGACAGGTGGTAGCAGTTTGGAAGATAATTTTGTATTGTGGAATCATTTTAATTGGGATATTCTTTTTAATAATAGGTAAGAGTTCCTCAGACTCTGCAATCAAACAATTGAGAAAAGTGTTAACAACATCGGGGAGCTATAGATTTTGGGTTGTTTTACAAGTTTACCATTACTATCAATAATTACGTAACAAAAACCAGAGGAGACGTGATGGGCAGTGTTGGTCGTGTGTGAAGTAGATGGATTATTGAGTGATGTGTTGATCGGAACAACAAAGGACTCAAAGTCACAGTAAATGGTGAATGGAACTTAATGTGTAAGTGTATGGTTTTTAAAGTACATGTATTTTTCGTCATCATTCAGTAGTCTGGTCTTTTGTGCTCCGTGAGGTGAGCACAAAGGTAAGTGGTTAGTAAGTCGTAGTTGGGAAGAAAATCTGTGTAGACAGTAGTCACAATAGTATGAAGCTGGGTCGTGTTTAGTTAAGTGAGATAGAAGTCGGGACAAGTTAGTGATCAGACAGTAGTGAGTAGTCGTGTCAGTAGTCAAAAGTAACAGGTTTACGTGTTGAACTATAAATTTCTCTTTTGTTATACGTAAAGGATAAATTTCGTTGTTTTCAAATCCAAATACATTGACTGACAAAGTGGGATTTAATTTTTCAAATTTATCGAGATCGGTAATTTTGACAGGATAGCTAATACCAGACCTGTTTAATTTATCTTGGTCTATTTTGGTCCGGGTACAATTGGGCAAGTACAAAGTACAAGAAACATTTATTATCGTAATTTTTAATATTTACAATTCCCTGTTTGGCGTGGTTAATTTTTTTTGGGGTGGGTATATAGGAAGAGGCGTACAAAGGTTGATATTTTACAATAAAGAGATCTAGGCGTAAAACATTTTCAATAGCTCACACGCTACCTTGACTTACCCACTTAGCCACGCTTTCTAAAATTTTGTCAAGGGCTTCAGAAAATTGTACATCCAAAGATTTGGAAGGTAACAAAGGACGGGTTTTGCCGTGAAAGAAAGGTGTTGTGGTGATTTCTTCGTTATTAACAATTTTGGAAAATTTAATTTAAACAGAAATATACCATTTAACTCCCCTGAGCCTATTTAGGTGGTTATTTATTTCGGACATGATTTTATTTTTATGGCCAGTGAGTACGTTAAGGAGATCAGGATCGGAAGTGTCGAACCGGCGGGAAATAGTGACCAGGTTATCGTTAATGTCATAGGATTCCACCTTTTAAACAAAATTAAATAATTTTCAAATCGGAAGAAAGACAAAGGGCACAAAATATTGATTATTACTTTTGAAATACCGTACAGAGAACGGTGTCCGAAATATAAAAGTGGTAAAGTATTTAAAATTAGACTAATCGTGTTTATTATCGAGTAGGAGCAAAGTGAACACACGTCTGATCAGTACGAGCGAAAGAGCAGAAGTGAGAGAGATTGATTGTGTTGGTCGGTTAAATAGGAATGGAGGGGGAGGGGGAGGGTTCAACTAATGAGAGCGTAGCATTTGGGTCACGCACCTGTCCAGACATGAAAACCAGTCTGGAACCTGGAGCCCTATACCCGAGTTTCGCAGCTGCTGTATAAGTCATGCACTTGTGCAGTCTTTAAACTCCGATTACGTCATCCCGTGTAGTACTGTTTAAATAAATGTTCAAAAGGAATCATATACAATGTTAATTAAGTGATCGATATTATTAAAAGAGATTGTGCAAATAAAAGACACGGGATGTAAAGCAATGGTTGGTAATGGAAGTGGTTTCAATAAGAAAGGTGCGCGAGAACTATTGGACTGCCAGTGCACCGAGCAGAGGCAGTAAGTGAGATAGGGTTTGTGAAATGATAGTGAATTAGTCCTTGAGTGTCGCAATAGTACAAAGGAAGGAATTTTTGAGGAAAGGAAGTGAGGCTAGGTGTAGTGGGATTGATGTGTTTTGGATAGGAAGTTAGGTAAGGGAGAGTCCACAGAATTGATAATAAAAGTGAGTGAAAGTAAGTAATGTAACCTAGGTAACATGTACACGCACGCAAAGTTGGGTGAAAATAGGAAATTGTTAGTTGATAACTAATGAAGGAAAATGTGAAGCTTGTGGCCAATAACGCACCGAAAAAGCCCGGCCACCGGTAGACCTCGTGAGTACAGTTAAAGTACTTTAGGTTGAATAGTCCAGTTAGGCATGAGGGCTCTAGGGTCAGAGCGTACGAAGTTAAGCTAGCGTATTAAATTTGGAGGATGTCGGGTGTGTTTGATACGAAGGTAACCGAAAGTAGATGATAGTTGAAGGACCTCAAAGTTAACAGTGTATTAAATAATAGCTGCCCCTTAATTATTAAATAAAACGTGTATTGCGGGTTGACTAGAGTGTTAAGTATGTACCCAACCGTGATTAGATAGATAAGTATAGGTAGGATGTATGTTAAAGGAAGCCGTATATCAGTACCCTAAGTTAAGAGCGCATGTTTATTTATTTATTTATATTTTATTTATTTATTTATTTACGGTGGAAACCATTTTACAAAAGTGTCAAAGAATATATACAGCTCAAGACAAATTAAAGATGAATTCATCATTACAATACGTTAAATGCTGTATCATGCTAATAATATAAATTAGGATAATTTATCACATATAAGTTACATGCCAATAAATAGATTTCAAATACATTAACTACATATAAGAATATGGCACTATCTATAATACAAGCAAGACCATAATACACATACAGATATATATATATATATATATATATATATATATATATATATATATATATATATTTGAAAAAAAGAAAAAAAAACTTGTACAATAAGTATCAAGCAGGAATATGACAAGCAGTGAACACAACTTAAAGAGAATAATATTAGAGTATAAGTGACGCAAAAGACACGATATTATGTAAAGCTAAACATGACAAAGGTACAGAATTTGACTTAACTAATTAAGAAATTTCCCTTACTATACGCTTAATCCTAGCCTCACTAGTAGCAAAAAAATCTACATGCGGTGACAAGACATTGCCAAGCAGCTGGATGCGAGGGATGGTGGAAAACTGCGCATAGCTTGTTGAGAACTGTCTCCGCACGAACAAGTCCATTGATCTTGTAGCAGATGGTAGGCGAAATGAAATCCTTTCCAGCAAGTTTGGACAGTCAACAAAGCCATTCCCAAGTTTGAAGAGGAAGACCACATCCTGGACATTTCTCCTCGTCTGAAGACTGTGCAGATCCAGCATCCCCGCAACACTTCCAAGAGGTACCTCCAGGTAACGATATCCAAGTCGGAAGCCCACCAACCTGACAAACTTATTTTAAATCCTCTGAAGGCGGTCACGAAGCGTCAATTGATGTGGAGTCCACACAACAGCACAATACTCCAACAGTGGCCTCACATTGCAGCAGTAGAGAGTTCTTAAAGTCTGCAGCTTAGAAAGATCCTTGGAGGTACGTGCAAGAAGTCCTAATGCTCTACCAGCCTGCAGGCAGATATTTTTGACATGCGCTTCAGCACTCAGGGAAGCCATGAAGGTTACACCAAGATCCTTGACATTTGCAGGCCTGGCGAAAACATAGTTGTCCAAGTTATATTCATAGCATAATGGGTTATTATTCCTGCAGAAGGTGAAGGCAAGACACTTTTTCAAATTAAGGTTCATGCGGTTATCAACACACCACCTTTGTATGGCAGAAAGATCTTCCTGGAGAACTAAACAGTCCTGCAGTGAACGTATGGCATTTTAGACTTTGAGATCGTCTGCAAAAAGGAGACAGTTGGATGAGATGAATTGCACAGTGTCGTTGACAAAAACATTGAACAACAGAGGCCCAAGGATAGACCCTTGTGGTACCCCTGATGTTCCAATGAAAACTCGTGAGGTAGCAGAGGCAAATTTCACTGACAGCTGTCGGTCTCTCAGATAACTAGAGAGCCAACAACAATGTAGAGTTCCAGTGACACTATAGGCATACAGCTTGTCCAAGAGCCGCAGGTGACATACCCTGTCAAAGGCTTTTGAAAAGTCTAAGTATAAAGCATCAACCTGCTCACCCTTCTCAAATGCCTCTATATTATGACTTTGAAACATGATCAGGTTTGTAGAGGTAAACTTTCCAGACAAAAATCCATGTTGGTGGGGAGTTATCTGCCTCAAAAGAAGAGGGCCCACTTTCTTCAGGACCAACCTCTCAAATACCTTAGCCATGCTGTGTTGTATGGTAATGGGCCTGAAGTTGGTAACATCATTGTAAGCTCCAGACGTATGTACAGGAACAATAAAACTTCTCTTCAGCACATCCGGATATACCCCCGCCTCAAGAGACCTGTTGAAGAGTACAGTCAGGTGACCAGCCAGTACAGGGCAGCAAAACTTTAAGACTGCAGGAGGATTTATTTAATAAATAATTAAATTATTTAATTAAATTATACACTGTTAACAGTGTATTTATTAAAAGTTCAGAACAATTAAATCCAAAATAAATTGAAATAGGTAGGCTACCGGTGCTTGTGAGAAAGATTACTTGTAAAGTAGGGAGGGAGGCAACCAATCAGAGCATAGCATATGGGTGCGCATGCGTTCCAGACCAGTAGCCGAGGGGTGCATCGTAGGTGAAAAGCGTACGAAGGTAGCTGACAGTTACCTGAAGTACACGAAAGCATTTTATATAGTATAACGGGGAAAAGCTTAGGAGTGTATTTTATATAGTATAACGAGGGAAAGGTTAGATGTGTATTTTGTATAGTATAACGAGGGAAAGGTTAGATTTGTATTTTATATAGTATAACGAGGGAATTTGGGGGAAATTTGAGAAGGGGAATTACCACCAGGGACTTCCCTTCCGAAGGCGCCATGTTTCCGAAAAGATGCGCTTAGTATTGCTAACAGGTACGCTGTGACATTTGTTATAGTGTATGTATGAAATAATGCATTTGTTATAGTGTATATGGCCACAGAGTAGCAAGTCCCTGCGCATGCACCACCCACGCACCACTGTGGTCGCTAGGTGCGCTACGATCGGGTCGAGAGCACGGGATTGCTGCTTGGGGCGCTGCGATCGGGTCGAAAGCATGGCATTGCCACCAGGTGCTGCGGTCGATCGGTATTGCCGCTAGGTGCGCTGTGATCGCGTCGAGAGCACGGTATTTCTGCTTGGAGCGCTGCGATCGCGTCAGCCATAATGCATTTGTTATAGTGTATAAATGAAATAATACCTTTGTTATAGTGTATATATATACAATACAGTCATATGAGTAGAGTAACAACGCGCATGCGCGCCGGACCAGCAGCCGACGTGTGCATCGTAGGCTAAGAGCGTACTAAGGTAGCCGACGGTAATAATTGAAGTTTAAAAGTGCATTTATTATAGTACATATATATTAAAGGCCGCCATCTTTTTACATTTTATGTAGTATAACGGGGAAAATGTTAGGAGTGTATTTTATATAGTATAATAAGGGAAATGCCGCCATCTTGAAAAAAGTGCATTTTATATAGAATGATGTGGGAAATGTGAGGAAAATTTGGGAATTTGGAGGGAAATGTTGGGAGGGAAAATTCCCACAGGGGTTGGTACCACTGCTTCCGTTTCTGGCGGTCATCTTGGATCCACTTCCGGTTCCCATCTTGGATCTGGTCACGTGACCACTCTCGACCAATCAGAGGCCAGAAAAGTGAGTCTGAAACTGCCACTATTTCACTACTCTCCGATATTGCGCACCAACCCTCAATCCTCAAAAGGGTCCCCAACCTCCTCGCCGCTGTCGCTAACTTGACCCGAGCAGGTACCTGTTTTCTCAGCGTCCACCGTAATAGCTCTGGTAATAGCTCTGGAATTTGTCACTTATGCCTTTCGTATAGTGCACTCAAGTTCAATTTTAGAACTTCAACGTCTAACCCCAACTTTAAACCCTTCTTTGGCTTGTTGTCGGATGATAAATAGAGCCTGTGTTCTGTTTTAGCCCCTCTCTGCTAATACTACAATTACGAGCATGAGCATAAGCTTGCACAATACTTTCTGTTGAAAACAGGACAAATATTCGTCTGCATACTCTTAGATATAATAATAAAGTATAATGTTTGGGATTAATAAATAGCATATTTCAATTAGTCTTTTTAAAATTATTTTTCTATATAGTTTATTTTAAATGTGATGACATTTTGTCATTGGTCAACAATTGATAATCCTTATTGAGTGAAATGTGGTTTATATCAGTGAATTATTTTGGTTTCAAACAAAAACAATTAAAGTTTGCTTTGCATAATATATTATTTACTAATAAATAATAATTTTAACATGGATAGGAAACAAACTTTGTTGACCACAGTTATTCTGTATGTTTTGTATCCAAGGTGACTCTTGGAATTTGGTAATAAGTATATAAGCCTTGCAACACAAAGAAATTTAAATGTATTTTATAAAAAATTAATAACGCCACAGACCACAGTACCTTACTACTCTTACTAGTCGTCCCGAAAACTTGCCACATAGACTGGCTTTAGAGTTTCGTTCTGTATAACACACGATCTGATCTTTATTTGATTAATTTTTTAATTTTATTTTTTAATTTTTTTAATATTTTAATTAATTGTTTAGTTACTATATTATTAAAGCATTTTAATAATATAGTATTTCATATTCTAAAATATGGCTGGACTTTCTACGAATGATTATTTCATTAGTACTGAATATAAAATGTTACATGTACCTAAAAATCATAGTAATTTGTATATAATGATCCGGACAGTGAATACGTGGGTACCGATGTCCTAAGCGTTTTTAGTTAATTATTGGGGTTTTTGCTTTCGCTAAACATATTGACTCAGTGTATTAGTTTCACCTAAACATTTACCGTCGGGCTAAACAGTTATTTGATTAGTTATTACGTTAGTACATGCAACGTAAGTAATTTTTGTGGTTTGCTGTCAACTAACCTCAAAATTAACAAGGTTAAATTGACAGCAACGCCACCACATTATCGCAACCCGGAGCGCTGCAACTTATCAAGTAGTTTGACTCCTCTTCTCTTATCGCCTCTGTAGCTGAAGTGTAGCGACGAGACCTTAACATACAAATTTATCTTCAAGGCATAGGTGGCAAGTAGTTATTTGGTGGCAGTAATAGACCCACTTTTTTCGGTTTTCCAAGATGGCTGCGGTCACGTGACCGGATCCAAGATGGCAGCGCAGTGGTACCAACCCGCCCCCTCCCCCAAAATTTCCCACATTTCCTCACATTTCCCCCACATTACCCACATTTCCCTAACATTACCCACATTTCCCTCACATTACCCACATTTCCCACACATTTTTCCCACATTACCCCACATTTCCCCCCAAATTCCCTTGTTATACTATATAAAATGAACTTTTTTGTCCAATATGGCGTCTTTTTCCTTGTTATACTATATAAAATGAACTTTTTTCGAGATGGCGACCGGATCCAATATGGCGTCTTTCCCTACCGCGCCAACTCACACTCCCAAAATTCCCTCCCCAAAATTCCCTGATCAAAGATGGTGGCCTTTACACTATATAAAATGTAATAATATGGCTGTCTTTATATCGTATATAATATTATAATAATCGTAATAATATTATAATAACTAACTACTATTATTTCAGACAAGCTTGTTTCCCAGTTAATAGTGTTACATAAATCTAAAGTATGCTAAAATTACAACATGTTGATCATAACCTGTATATATAACTAATATGTATGTGTTGACAATTCCTATTTCAATGTAAATATTGATCAATGGAAATAAACTATTTGATTTGATTTGATTTACACTATAACAAATGCATTATTTCATATATACATTATAACAAACGCATTATGGCTGACAAGATCGCAGCGCCCCTGGTGGCAACGCTGACGCGATCGCAGCGCACCTAGTGGCAATACCGATCGATCTTAGCGCACCTTGTGGCAACGCTGACGCGATCGCAGCGCACCTAGCGGCAATACCGATCGATCGCAGTGCACCTAGTGGCAACGATGACCCGATCGCAGCGCCCCTGGTGGCAACGCTGACGCGATTGCAGCGCACCTAGCGGCAATACCGATCGACCGCAGCACCCCTGGTGGCAACGCCGACCCGATCGCAGCGCCCCTAACGGCATCAGCTGTGCGCGGGTGACGCATGCGCATCCAAACAAACACACTAGTAACCCAAAGCTGTGCCAAAAAAATCACTGGTACCACTTTGTACGTCGTGCGCATCTTTGCAGGTCCGCCATATTACCACTACTAAAATTACAAAACTTCCCCTCGAAGCTTGGATGCGCATTACGCCATAGTTTAAATATATATATATATAAAAAAATACACCTTAAGAGGAAACATCTTGCAACAATCACTCAAACACAAATGGTCTCCTAATGGAAGATATTTTATATAGTCTGATTGCACCCGTCACCAAGGGTAGACCTAGTACAACATAATCTTAATTCGAAAATTCCGAGAAAAATCTATAAATATGAGCCCATGGAGAACGCTCAACTGTGACCTCCTGTACAGGCCATACCGTAAGTCAAGTTAGATTCGCTCATAGCGGAAAAGTCTTAAAGTGTCGTCTACTGGCAATATGTTACGTTTCAGTTAACATATATAGTGAACGAATGTGTATAATAAAATTCAATTTAAACTCTAAATAAATTATATTTAATAAGAAATACTGATATTTACGAATTTAAAATTAAAATATGCTTAAAAAAACATTTTTCAATGTTTAAGGTTAAGCGAATAACATCTGTGGGAATTTATTGTAAGTTTTCATATTTGCATACAATGTTCAAAATTAATTTTTAAATATTTATCGAACACATAATGAAATATTAAACTTAATTATATATATTTTAAAATAATATTGTGTTACTTTGGTTGTTATATGTTTTTAATAATTGTAGGAATTTAACTGAAATTTTTATATTGACCCTTAATATTTATAATTTTTAAATATAATTATTAATTTATTTATTTATTTGATAGTGAGCCAATTACACTATTTTATAAATACATATTAATAAATTTTGTTAGTTATATGTATAATTATATTGGGAATTTCACTATAAGTTTTACCTTTACATATGACTTTGACAGCTTTAATTTTACACCATTCACTGTTTATGTAAGTAAATAATAAACACATTAGACTATTGCCAAAAACCATTGTTCACATAACATTGCAAGCGAGAATATTAAATAAGCTATTAAACATAATATAAGCAATAACATAGAGAAAAGAATTGAATTGAAATAGTGATACTTTACTTCAACTGTACATCACTGTTATCACAAAACGACCGTTATCGCTAACGATACCATTCAGTTATAACGGAAACATTACTGTAAAAATGTATCGACAATTACAAATCAAACTAATAGGTCTAAAATAATCACTACAGTAATACTTTGAAAACATAATATAACAGTCTTCATTTCTGTAATTTCAAGTGTTTTTTTACTATTTTGATAATAGACTATTTTCAGTTATTTTATGTTGTTTTGTAGTGTTTTCCTAATTAAGTGTCTTTTAAAATTACCGGTATACATTTTTCTGGCTGGTTGGTTAAAAAAATAGCAAGTGTGATGGCTATCTAAATAATATAAGAAATAATATAAAATGGTACAATTTAGTAAACAGTGCAAAGAAATATAATAACAAAGAAAAACAAGCTAAGAAGTGCTATGACTAAGAATAATAATATGTTTAAAGTAACAATTCCAGCGAACAAACTTAGCTAATTGGTATAAAGGTAAGTCTGAGGTGGCCCTCAAGCTAAAAAGTGCTATGACTAAGAATTATAATATGTTTAAAGTAACAATTCCAACGAAAAAATTTAGATAATTGGTATAAAGTTAATGTTTACTAAAATACTACTAAAAAATTGTTTAGCTAAATAAAAATGAAGGTAATTGTTGGTCCGAGGTGGCCTTCATGCCAGTCAACATGTTATTATTTACTAAAATACTACTAAAAAATTGTTTAGCTAAATAAAAATGAAGGTAATTGTTACTACAGATTAAAAATGAAAACTCCTTCAATACAGTATAAGAAATATTATTTTATTGCTAAACAGTAAAATTAACATCGCTTCAAATTGAAATATTTCTAATATTATATATAATCAGTTACATTTTATACAAAACCACTTTCAGGTGTCAACTATTCATAAACAAGTTAGATATTTTAACAAAATGTAGCCATATTTACATTTAAAAACCAGCTTTACAAAAAATATATTATGTACACATCAAAAAGTACAAATTGTTTTGTTCTCCTCACCTTCTTGTGAAAATATAAATTAAAAACACGTGATACATATGTTCTTTCTAAAAAATATATTAAACTAAACTTACATTATGATACTATACAATCCACTTAAGTTTTCACAGAGGGAATATATATATATACAAAACATGGACACAATATTGATATGGATACAATACACCAGAATGGCAGCTGATCCCAACAATACATAAACCTCAATATCAACAACAATGTTCAGAAAGCGTGACATTATTATTTAGTAATATGTAACAGGCACGCTGCAACTAACCAGTAACTTAAGGAACTTACAAATAACTACAATAGAAGTACAGTAATAATAACAGTAATAAATAACAGTAACAAATAACAGTAACAAATAACAATAATAAATAGAAGCAATAAATAAATAGACAGACAGTAGTAGATAACAAACACACATTCGAGGCCCACGGAGCCAAAATAAATTAGGTAAAGTTGCTTTGAGACTTCATTCAAAGCAAACGCCCTCAGCAAATTACAAATAATTGGCAAGAGTCACAAAAAACAAAAAATTCTACAGCAACTCATGTATACTATCTTTAAATGATTTTAGACTAGAGTTGAAAAAGTCTACATGTGGTGCAACGAAATTCCCCTGTCGTTGGATGCGAACCATTATGGAGCACTGCGCATAGTTTGTGCTGGATTGCTTGTTAAGTGTATATGATTGTGAGCCTGCAAGTGAGTACAAAGATAAAACTAAACGATAACAAAAATCAATGTAGATATATAGGATAATATACATTTATGTATAACATTACTACCAGTTACGCTTGCCTAGCGACTACACCGGTGCGCGGGTGACGCATGCGCAGGGTCCAGGCGCGTCGACAGCGCCCCTAGCAACAATGTCCTAAAACATAAATATATATTAAACAAATTAGACAAAAAGCTATCAACCCTCCGTAGTCCAGTGGTTAGCGTACCCGACTCCAAACCTAATATCCTAAGGATTCAAAGTCACAGTAAATGGTGAATGGAACTTTATGTGTGAGTGTATGGTTTTTAAAGTACATATGAGTCGGATGTGGAACCACTCGGACACAAGGTTGTTTTTTTAATTCATACAACTAAATGACTTAAAATTTCCACAATAAAAATAACAAATGTCGATTGCACTCTGTGCAAATGCGCACCTAGTTGCAAAACTTGCAACTACTAACCTAGCGTGCGCTCTGATCAGGTTTCCACACCACCCAAGAGGTACGAGTCCCGGCGCGTTAGGAGTATTTTATGGGCTCCTTCCCATATAGGCATATCCCAAAAAAAGACCTAACCGAAAATAAAAAAATAAAATAAAAATAAAATTGTGCAGTAAAAAAACAAAGGTCTGAAAAAATAATAAAAAAATTAACGAATCTACAAATAAAACCTCTCAGTCCTGTCGATGGGGTGTCTGCATATGTGACACTCACGCAGCCTGGGTCCACACCGTGAACATGCAACGTGGTGACACGGGACCTAAAGTAATGTGGGTAGGCGAACCATGCAGATGGCACAGTACACCACCCTACCCTCCTGACATGTATTTATATTATCAAAAGTACATACCATGCATTTATTTTATCAGGAATGCAGCAAAGATACGCTGTGGTTTATGATAGCTTCCGTGACCCCGCCCCACTCTTGCGATTAGGTGTCCGCTTCAATCCACACTTGCTCATTCCCCACAACATGGCATCAATCATAATTAGCAGAGTAGTCTGGAACAGGGAGGAGTTTTTAAGTTTCCACACGGAACTTCGTTCATTCCCATTTCAAAACCGTACAGTACACTTGTACTGTACGAAAATTATTACAAACCAAGTAATGGTACCGAGGAACATCAACTCTTTCCAAAATATTTCTTTTTCGCACAACGTCGTCATAACACTTGGAGATGGGGGGAGGGCATGGAACTCCATGTTAAACTCATTGTAAGCCCCTATCTAACATATGACGAGGACGACTATGACATTTCAAACCTTTACACTTAAACTCCTCCTCTTCTGCTAAAATCGGCCCTTTTCAGGGCCCCATAAATATTAATACATAGTTTTAAGTAACTCGGGCAGGTTGACGTCATGAGCGTTCACTCCGCGAGCCTGGGAGCCCCACCCATGGCGTCACTCCTGCTTTTTTTTATTCTAAATTTGACACTCTGTCACTTCATTTTATTTTGTTAAATTTTTTAATTTTTAGGAGGCGGTAGCTAGCATGACATTTTCGGCAGACCACCACTTTCTGCAGCGGTGGAGGGGCTGCAGAATTAAAAAAAAACCTTTTCCAATTGATCAGATGATCTTGTAGAAATGCGCAGTGAAGGGTGTATACCTTTGATTATTTCTTACCTCTTTATAGAAAGTTGTACCATATAGTACAGGATCACTTCCTGATTCTTAATCCCTCTTTGATGTGTTTGTTTTTGATTTAACCAGTTTTCTTTCACGGTTAGTATTTAATTCCTCACTACCCTCAAGTAAGCTGAAGGCAAACTTAAGGGCATTGCCCAATTCCCATAGGACGCTCCCGATAGAGGACTGGTAACCCCCACGGTAATGTAACTTGCACCAACCATCGCAAGTTACGGTGGTAGCCACTCCATAACAAAATGCTACCTCCCAGTATTATTTAGTTATTTACTTTTTATATTTTTTTAATGTATTTTATATTTTTTAATGTGTTTTATATTTTTTATATGTTTTTTTATATTTTATCATTTTATTTTGGGTGAAGCTTAATCCACAAACATCTCACATCCTGGACTTACAGGTTCTAAGCCAGCCATAGAGTGTTCCATTCAACCAAACTGTACGAGGACCCGGACTGCGACCCGAGGTCTTACAGGGCTTAGCCCAGCCTCAAGCTGCATGACTGTCTCAGGACTTACGCGTTTTACGGCTGCCTTGGAGAACAGTCGGACATTTTTTTATTAAGTTTTGGCCGTCTACACCTCGACAGTTCATGTCCTGGTCTTACGGAGTTTAGGCCAGCCATAGGACAAAAGTTCACTCATCTACGTCACACACACGTTTATAGTGTTTTATGAAAAAAGCTCCACTTACGTTTTGATACAGTATAATATCTTCCCGGACTACTTTGTCTTCGATAAACTGTTCCAACAAATACTGGTATTTACTTACAATTGACCAACAATCTAAATCAAAGTTAGGAGCCATTTCCCTCAGTATATCCTCGGTAAACTTTGTCCTTTTTAAAATCAAACCCCAGTTTACCCTGTGTTTGTAAATTCGCAACATATCTAGTGAAAAATCATAGTGGGCTGACAGTAGGTCCCACTTAACGTATCTATCGAATTTCATAATAAAACTGTCAGTTAAATCACCAACTGGAGCCTTCGGCTCCTTTGATAGCATAGTCCATGTGTCCTCCATGGTGGTTAGAGACATAATGAGTAATGACCAAATTAAAGTTCAGACAGCCTTTTACACTCTTGGTGTGAAGTTTTAAAGGCACACTTTAAGTTACAGTTGGCGTTTACAGGTAATATACAAGTGGTTGAACAAGTATTTTTTGAACAATCCTTAGGTAGCTCAATCACGTTAGGATGAAATTCTCTTAAAATGGTGACTTTTTCCAACCCTTTCGTATAAATTCTGTTAAAAGGTTTAAAAAGTGTGTGAATTAAATTTTCATCGTAGTCTACACTGCCCTCTTCCCATTTTACTCCGTGCAAGTGTCGGATCAGCCATCTAGCTGTCCTTTGTTGTTTTTCGTCGAGTGCACACTTGCAGTAAGGCGACTTGAAAACAATCTGTGTTTGAAAATGTTCGCTTACTATTGCCAATTCTTTAACTATAAAACGGTTATTATTGTCAGTAAAGGCTTGAAACTCAACTCCTGCAGCCATTGACTCTATTAATTTCACAAGTTAATATTAAAAATGTGCGGAGATGGACTTTGGAATCCTCCACAGAAATATTGTGTTATAAGGTCTTCTTCATAAAACAACTCTCTCAACTCCAACTGTATTAACGGAAGGTTGGATAGAAACTGCTCCCACTCACCCAAGTTAAGTGTCAAGGTGCTACCTGGCTGGTTGGTAGAAGACTGCGCTTGTTCGCTCACATCAAGTGTTAAAGTATTTCCAAGGAAAACATGCGGTGCCCCAAAGATTGATAAAACTTTAACAACTTCTTTTTCGTCAATTTCGAAATAAATCTTTTTATTATCTGTTAGGGCTTTAGAAATGTTATTGAAATTTACACAAAACTGGCTAAATACATCAAACGACCAGAACACGTAGTCGTGTCGTCCCTTGAACATTACCCCAAGACTGTAGTCTCGATTTTCAAAAATTCCAACGGTAAGTGATTTCGAAAAGTTTTCATTTAGAAAGAAGACCCGTTTTAAAAAAATACCATTTAACATATCGATTGGCTCCAAGAGCTTAGGCAGTGTGAGATACTCACCTAGCGGCTCCATACTCTCAACTGAATAAGATATTTTTGTCAACCACTAATCATCCCCCCCACTTCCTCCCCTCAACCACCCCCGTTTTATAAACTTCCCCCTTTTAACAGCTCCTTGATTTTTTTTTTAAAATTAGCACCAGATCGACCTACAGTGAACCTTGTCTTTTTATACCAAACGACCTCGTCCTGCAAATGGTCTGCGTCCCAACCGTTTACCTCCGGTGGTGGGGGAACATAGACCGAATCACTAAGCATAACCCGATCAATGTGGTCAATTAGGTAAGGCTCTACACAGGAAAACTGTTCAACGTACCGTGAAATGCAATGTAATAAGCTGACAAAGGTCAACCATTCACCTTTAGTGAAAAGAATAGATGTTTCATTAAACTTATCACAAAGCTCTACATGGGGTTTTTAGTATATGTTACGGATAGTGTATTTAATGTCCTCATCAATGAATCTCTTTTGATGACCACCTTTGTTACACAGATCATGAGTAATTGAAGGTTCAAATTCTTTCAACTTTGTGAATTGTACGTTGTTTAGTAAAACGTATTTACGCCTGCCTTGCTTGTGAAACAAAATACCCACTTGAAAGTTAAATTCATCAAACAGACCCACGGTGACAACTTTGGTGAAATCAGAGTTTATGTTGTACATAACCTTTAGAAAAGCTGTCAGGTCCTGCTTCGACATATCAATTGGCTCCAAGAGCTTATGTTGTGTGACGTACTCACCTGCGGACACCATCCTCTCAACTGAATAAACTGATTTAGTTTGATTACTAAATATTATCCCCCTCCCTTCATTTACCCCCACCTCCTTTTTTTACATAACCGTTCTTACTGTACTTGTTAAATGATTGTACATTAAATGTACATCGTGAATTATTAAACAGTAAGCTTTAGTCCTGTCCGGTACAATATTTTTAAATTCAAATTCAACGCGTTCATTGACAGGCCCAGATTTGATTGAATCATTCTGCTTAGAGCAATCAATTACAAAGATTGGACATTTCGTTTTAAAAGTGTCTAAGTCCATGATAGGTGAATTGGAAACACCGTAGTATAAAGACTGAAATTTGGCGTACATGTCGTAGAATAAACTCCAGTCACCTTGGACGTTGTCGTTACATGTGACTCGAACGACATTTACTGAGTTAATGTTAACCTCATTCTCGGACATGTGAGTTTTATTAGCTTCATATACAGCTTTATTAAAGCCGAGCAAGGTAGCAAGGCTGTTTACTGTTTCAAAGTGAATGGGCTCACTACAATTAATTTCAACTTTCAAAGTACTATTGTTTGGTTTTAAACTGAATCTTACACTAGCTTTTATGTTACTGTTAATGTAATTCTCTAAATCACTAATCTCGTAGGAGCCGGTCGGAATTTTTATTACAGTGTCCCCGTAGTGGAATGTGTCGTTCACATTTTTTTCTATGTTCGGTATTGAGTTGTACGTTGTGAGATAAATCAAACCAATTTCCCAATCACCTACCGATAAATCGATCGAAGGAAATATGTCACAACTTAACGTTGAACTCTATCCGCTTAGGAAAAACATTATCAACGAGGAACTCTAAGCACAAGTGCCCACAGAGTACTGAGTCAAAATCCTGTTGCCTTTCGTTATTATACTTTATATTAACATTGGGGCCCCAATATATGATTAGTTCCATAGGGGGTCGCAAGTTACCAAAACTGTCATAGTACAACACCTCGTTACCTAACTTTTTATAACAAACCCAATGTGTACCTTCCCCCTGTATACTGTCCAAATTAATAATTGCGCTTTCGTTCAATCTAGGTTTATTCGGAAGTGTGTCCCTCATGTAAACACCTCGAAAGTGTGGAATGTTTAATTTTTTAGCGTAGCTAACGAGTTCGTAGTTTGAGAGGGCGTGTTCAGGAACATAGACTAATTTGAGGTATTTTTTTCTTCTTACAAGTGCATTTTTCTTGTTCTCAGGTGCTTTCTTAACACCTCGGCCTACCCAGGGTCTTAGATAAAGCCCTTTTCCACGCAGGTTTCGCTTTACTGTCTTTTTACGTTTAACCACACCACCGCCACTCCTACGTTTACCTCCACCCAACTTTGCCTTCGCCTTCATGGCTGTCGTAACTACCCAAGCTGCGGCTTTCTCTCCAACAGATGAATCAGATGCTTTTACTCTTTTCCAAGCTCTTCCAGCCAAGTCTCTATCGGCTTGTGCTCTCTGCGCTGTGTCTGAATATTTTGAGTAGGCTATATCGTGGATCTTGCAAGCTTCACCCAGACCATTTATCCCCTGATCTCCACGAGCTAATATCTCCTTTAACTTGGTGCCACCCCCACAGTACCTGTATCCTGGCAGGTGAAGTTCCACTGGCAGTAGATCTATACTCCTGTTTAAGGCTGTTCCATCTAAATGTCCAATTCCTTCGAATGCACTAGATACAAGTCCCCTTCCGCAGCGTGACGTTTTCTTCTTCATTAGATGTGTCCCATACGAAGGATAGTTAAGGAATTAAGGGACTTAGCTATATTTCACTTTATATTACCCCTCACCGGATGGCTCACCTTGTTCACCGAAAATTTCAGCCCAGTTTATGTAGTTATCGGCAGTCAGTGTTTCTGTACTCCGCCCTTTAGCGCCATGAATATGGGAAAAAAGTACCTGACCGAGTTTTCTAAGTTTTTAAGATT
Organism: Stictocephala bisonia; assembly: GCA_035578905.1. Taxonomy (NCBI): domain Eukaryota; kingdom Metazoa; phylum Arthropoda; class Insecta; order Hemiptera; family Membracidae; genus Stictocephala; species Stictocephala bisonia. The sequence goes on along the minus strand of JAQJVL010002902.1, from coordinate 21,573 downwards.
TAACGCTGTTATCATGAATCCGCCCTTCCAGTGCATTGACCGTCTCTTTAAGTGTTGTGAGCACTGTACCTATCATTGTTGTTTGTTGACTCAATATGTCCAAAATATGTGAATTTGTTTCGGTTAACACTTTTAAGTTTACGGCCTCGTCCATTTCTTTCGCGTCTCTAACAGATTTAATTCCCATGTTATCAAAGTCCCAGTCGTACTTATGTTTCTTTGGACAGTTTTCCAGTAGATTTAACTTGGTTACAGCATCTTGATTATCCTGTGGGTCAGCTACAGAAACTAAACGTCGCTTTTGAAAACTCCAATAACTACTAGTTTTAACAGGAACGGCAGCATCTACGTAACGCTTGGTCGCCGCATGATTCAGACCTGTAGGGTCCTTTACCCTTGTTATAAGCCTATCTCCTACGTTGACTGTTTTTTGTTGGTACAGTACACATTGTTCACCTATAGTTCTCAAATTCACGGCATCTCCGAGCTCCTTTGGCAATGCTAGATTTTCAATCCTCTTGTTACGCGCAGAATAGCTGTTTTTTAAGTTTGGCATTGTGTTAGCCTCAAAGTATGTTCTCGTAACAGCCACGGGCACGCCGACGTTAACCATTCGTTTATTTTCAATATCATAGTTTCCTTCAGGTGTTAGTTTAAAACCTTCGCCTGGTGGTCCTTTGCCACTTACATTGCCCTCTGAGGGCAAGACACAACCAAACTTGTCCACAGACATAACCTAACTGATGAAAGCAAACTGTGTCTGTTTATATATATATATACGTATAGACATACTTTTTTATACATAAGTCTGTATTTAGAAAAAATGTATAATATTTGTTTCTTCCAATTAATTACATTTCTCAATACTGACAATTGTCTATGTACGTGACATATCCATAATCACACGTACATGGTGACCCAATAATTCTTTTGTTTTGTTTTATAATAGACGGGATATGGTCAGATTCTACTATCTCTGAGGAAATGCATATATTGCTGTTTGATATCACTATCTCTAGGGAAATGCATATATTGCTGTTTGATATCACTAAACTTAGCCTCTAAGTTATCATGTGATTGATATGCACGTGGAGCGCCCATACGGAGCTGATTTAGCAAATAATGTAACACTGACTTAAAAGGTCAGCTGATATCACAAACATTGCCAACTGTAATTTCTTTCCTATATAATTTTCAGAATTTAATGAAACTAAATTATAAACTGATTAATGCTTTGTAATGACTATTACCAGCTCCTGAAATAATTTTAGCTTCTTTTAATTCCTCGATTATGTTTTGAATTTCCTTCCTATAGTTACCATTTCCAGCCTCTGTCGATTCTATGATTAGTTTTAATCAATCACATAATTCGTTTGGATTGTCCCAATAGGAAATGTCACGTGATCCAAAGTATTTTAGTCCTTTGCCGTACATTTGTTTGGGGAATAATACAGAAATTATGTTTTTATGTTTTATGGACTTTGTCGGTCGGTTAATGTGATTATGAGATAAATAACCTTTTTTATGCGCATTCGTTTTTATCAGTACATCTTTATAAGCGTCCAAATCATCTTGTGTATATAACTTTTCATCGGGTTGCCTTTTAAATAATAGTTCGTAAAGGCCTTCGTTTCCTCTGTACTGTAGATTGTTTAAGTGAATGTTTCCTTCGTTGTCGAATGTAAGTGGTTGATTACCCACTATTAATTTATCACCGTCTATATGTGGCCCGTATATGTTGTCCATTTTATTCTTAACACCAGCTTCGTCCTTTAAAAGTTTTAACATGTATTTTTGTGTAATGGGTGCTTTAAATGTCTCTAAAACGTACTGTGAAGCCTCGTGAAACTTTGCGGGGCTTTGTATTAATTGACTAACCGAGGGTGGGGGGGGGGACGAGGTTTCAAACACTTGTGTATCTTGAATAAATGACGATATCTTTTGTCATATATAAAAGCAATCAATGTTGTTATGTTGACTCATGGTAAAGTAGTTGCGTATATTATCGTGATTTTCACACGCAATGTCGTCAAAAATCATAATAGAGTTACTTTTAGCTTCTTTGGGCGGTAAAACTTTAGTATTTTCATCGAATATAAAGTATCCAATTTCCTTGGGTAAAACACTTTTAAAAAAATTGATACTTGGGTTGATGTAAGGACTTTGAGAAAATGTAAACATTTTCAAACCTTAATCCGTTTGGATCGAACAACATGTTGAAAACAGCATTTGTTTTACCACAATTACTAGGTCCAGCCACTATGCACCTTATAGTGCATGGTAATAATGGACCGTGTTTAATGCCACTACCTGTGCGTGTAGTGTACATGTCAAAGTTTTCGACAGGTAGCTTTGTGTCCTGTTCAATAACACGCTTTGTTGAGTTATTAATGAAAGTGTAAGGGAAACCTTTATTTATACCAAGTCCTTCTTGTTCACGCATGTATTATGTTGACCGTCGTATCCTACCCATTTAACTAATACTTTGTTTCCTTTTTTCTATGTACTTTTTCAATCAAGTATACATCATCTGTTTTGGATTTCTGTAGCTCTTTTTCGTAAAAACTTCCTTTAATAACGTCACCGGTATGGTCTTTGAGGAGATATGTTGTGGGAATAGTGGTTTGGACTTTGTAAAAAGTAAATATCTCATTAGTCCATTTGGGTAGGTAACCTTTGTCAAATAATTTTTATGCTTACTTATTCTCACCTTGTCACCTACTTTAAAACGGACCTTTCTTTCCACTTTCTTGTATTTTTGTCTGTTTCTATTAATGTTTTTTCTGACTATGTTTTCATTTCTTTTGTTCACATGACTTGGAGCCATGCCAATAGTTTTATGTTTTCTTGTGTTGTTTTCTTCCAACAATGAAGGTAGTATTCTGACCCATTGAGACTTACCTTGCTCCGTGAACTTTCGCCACATTAATGATTTAAGGCTACGGTTGAACCACTCTATGATGGACGCCTTCTTATCACTGTAGCTCGAGTAATGGTTTATACCGTATTTTTTCATTAGCTTTGTGAATCCTACGTTGTAAAATTCTTTGCCCGCATCTGTTTGTAAGTGTTTCATTTTATTGGACTCTAATACGGGTGTTATGGCCTTAACGATGTCTGGGCCAGTCTTATCTTTTAATGGACCGGCAAAGGCGTATTTGCTAAAACAATTTATTATTGTTAAGATGTACTTGTACCATTGGTTTTGTTTAGAATAAGGTATCATTTCGACCAAGTCAGCTTGGAACAAGTCATGTATTCCCTTAACTTCAACAGGTCTAGTAGGGAATTTCTTTCTAACTGGGGCATGTAGCTCCCTTGCTATCTGCTCTCTTACGCTCATAGTGGAGGAATGAAGGGTTTCAAGCAGTATTTAACAATTTATTTGTTTTTTTTTGTGTATAGAGCCCCAACCTCGCCCTATACGGTGGCAGTCGACCATACAAATAATAGAAATAAAGCTTACTGCCTCCCTGCCAATTGTACAGACTTACCTAACGAGCAACACACATTCGCTTTTGGATACCGGTTTTCAGGCCCCAGAGCCACATTCGCTTTTGGATACGGGTTTTTACGCCCGAGAGCCACATTCGCTTTTGGATACGGGTTTTCAGGCCCCAGAGCCACATTCATACAGTTGCTTGAAAGGTATAGGCACCATTAGTTGTAAATTGAATAAAAGGTAGTATTATTCAATTCAATTCAATTCAAAATATCTTTATTCACAAATATATACACAGAGTACATTGAATAGTGACAGCGATTGAAGCAATTTATACATAAGAAGTAGCAAGTAACATCACATTAGAATAAAGTATGTACAGTATTAATTTGAGACAATGAACCCCATAAACTACATTCAAGGCATAAAGTTATAATCATAAGTAGTGTATTATTTCATATTTTCAAATACCTCATCTGGTGAATAGGGAGCAATTTCAATAAGGTAGTTTATAAGTTTCTTTTTAAATTGGTTGTTACATTCTTCATTTTTAATGAATTTGGGAGCATTCTCAAAAATCTTAGCCCGGTTGAGCTCGTTTTTTTCTTCGCAAGCTCTACATTGTGCCGTCGAGTCTCCACAAAGGCCCCTCCCCTTGTATTATAACCGTGCTTATCATTCAGTAATTTTTCAGGCATGTATTCTTTTACAAACATAATCGTCTGTAAAATATAAATTCCAAAAACCGTCAATATACCTAAGTTTTTAAAGTGAATTTTAACCAAATTTTTCTCTTTCATTCGTAAAATGATCCTAATTGCTCTTTTTTGCAGAATAAGAATTTTTAATAGGTTTTTTCGAAGTTGAACCATATAGGGATATTCCGTAGGATATATGCGAGTGAATGTAAGAAAAATATATAGACTTAAGCGTAAATGTATTGCATAAATATGACATTTTCTTAATAGCATATAACCCAGAGTTTATTTTTCCACAGATATTTTCCACGTGCCTATCCCAAGTTAGGTATTGGTCCAAAGTTAAGCCCAGAAATGATATTTCGTCTGTTTGCTTTATTTCTTTGTCATTAATTAAAATATTCGGTTCAATTTTTTGTTTGTTTTGTTTAGTTGAAAAAGCTATAAAGTTTGTTTTCTCTAAGTTTAGTTGTAAATTATGTGAATTATGAAATTGTTGGATACTGGAGAGATCAAGATAAGACTTCAATTCAATATCTTCTAATGAGTTCCCAGATATTTTTAAACTTGCGTCATCTGCATAAAGACACATATTTTCCTTGGGAACAAGTGACAAAGAACGTGGAAAGTCGTTAACATAGCATAAGAATAACAATGGGCCCAGGATGGACCCTTGTAGGACACCGAAGCAGCACAGTTTCATCGTTGATCGAGTACTTAACAGCCATTGGGACTTGACATGAGAAATTTCTACATATTGGCGTCTGTTTAGAACGTATGATCTGAACCATAACCATTCTGACCCGTTTACTCCCAAATCCTTTAATTTATTGAGGAGTATTTCGTGGTGAACCCTATCAAATGCTTTTGACATATCCATTGATATGCCAACTACCTTTTCATGATTGTCTACCGATTCCACTACCGACTCAATAAACTGGGTTGCTGCCGTGATAGTAGAAAAACCTGGCCGAAACCCATGCTGACCATTAAATATAATTTTGTTGTCTTCTAAATAATTAATAAATCTATTGTACATTGCCTTTTCAAATATTTTTGAAAAGACCGGTAATAAAGAAACTAGACGATAGTTTGAAACGCTTTCTGCATCTCCTTTTTTGAAAATTGGAATAATTTTGGATATTTTTAAGGGTTCTGGAAAGTGTCCCGCTACAAAAGATGAATTATTAAGGTGAGAGAGAATTGATGTTAGTTGGAATTTAACGTGTTTGATAACTTTAAGTGGAATTTCGTCATGACCACAAGAAGGCTTGTTTTTAAGCGAGTTTATAATGTCTAAAACTTCGTTACAACAGATGGGTTTACAATAAAATTGTTTGTTTGTCTCTAGACCAATCTGCCCACCTACATTTTTGTAAAAGTTATCTCCTGAAAGATTTTGGGGAACTGCTTTAACTGGACTATTACTAATATTACAGGGCACATTTAGAAAATAATCATTGAACACATTACTCAAATACTTGGGATCAGTGATTGCAGAACCATTTACTTTTAATAATATTTGTTTGTTGTAATTAGTTGGCTTATTCCCGACTTCGCTGTTTATAATATTCCACGTGGTTTTAATTACATTTTCAGACTTACGAATTTTGCTATCATAATATGACTTTTTTATTACTTGAGCCTTTGATTTGAATGATTTATACATTGCCTTTGATGCAGAGAAGAGATCGCAATTTTGAGTATGTCTGGACATTTTTGACAGTTTGATAATTTCACTTTTTTCATCCTTCAATGAGTTATCATACCAGCCCTTAGGTTTATTTCGTTTGTTTACTACTATTTTAGGAAAAGCTAAATTAAAGTAACTTTTGAACTTTTTATAAAATAAATCATATTTGTCATGAGTATTTGTATAATATATTTCCACCCAGCTTTCTTCACTCATAAGGTCTTTCCATATTTTGTTCGGAATAATTATACGTATATTTTTTAATTGACTTATTTTTCCAAGATTTTTTACCTAATTTATTTAATGTTAGTACCTGTGCGTCATGGTCTGAGAGAAGTGTGATGACACCCTCAATTGTAAAATCTTTTTATTTAGGTTTGTTAAAACGTTATCAATAGCAGATATTGAATTACGCATGACCCTAGTCGGGAAATCAACCAAGTATAAGAGTCGGTGTCTATTTAAAACATTTTTTAGTTCATGTAAATTTTTATCTTCCCGTAGGGCATTTATATTTAAGTCTCCTATAATTATAATATTTCTAAATTTTACTGACATACTTTCTATTAGCATACTTAATTTTTCTAGAAATATGTATGGCTTCGAACTCGGAGACCTATAAATGCCAGCCAATAGAAATACATCCCCATCTGTCTTAAACTTAACTACAGTATACTCAAACTGCTTATCTTCTAGCATACATGTACCCCTAGGGATACCAACAAAGCTCCACTTAACAGCTCCCCTCGCAAGTATGGCGACACCCCCTCCTGTTGTAGTTGTACGACAGTAGTGAGAAAGTAAATTTATAACCATTGATGTTAAGTCTAGAAATTTCATTTGCCTTATATTTGTGCTCTGTCAGCACGATTATGTCAGGTCTTAGTTCTTCGAGAGTGATCTCTAATGGTTCCACTAACTTTGTAAGTGTTGAATATTTTGGTGGAGTATTCTGATTTTACTACTTTCTTTAGATTTTAAATTAGGTTGGTTTAGATTGGTTTTTCTGTCACTGTACGCGGGGAGTTTAAAGTAGAGCTCTGTAAGATATTTACAATGTTTAACATCTCAGAAGTTAAGCTCCCTGCCTGCACTGCTTCATTCTCACCCCCTTGTATCAATCCAGGTTATGTGATTGTCTGAGGAGCTATCTCAGTGGTAGGTTGGTGGTTACACTGGTCTACCAGGTTGTTGGTCTGCACTCCAGGAGATGGGGCGCCTGTCCGGTTCATCTCTAGAGATATAAAATTTCTTAACAGGGTTATGAGGTCTTGATGCTTTAGTCCATTTCGGAGAGTTCTTGTGGCCCTTTCATCCTTAACTATAATGTCGACCAAAACACCAGTACTTCGATGCAACAGGACAATATTCTTTGAAAACACCTGGGGGTCAACATTATCCCTCATGCAACTCATCGGGGAACAAATAACCCTTTTAATTTTTTTATTTTTTACATCTGAAATAAAATTATAAAAGGCCTGATTATAGCTTTCATGAGTAGGTTTACTATTATATGATGGTTTTGTTATAAGTCCGTACACTGACGCACCATGCTCGCTTTTTTGTAGGAATAGATTACTTGTCACGAGGTCCGACAGTTTTGGTCTACCAAATTTCTTTTTAAAAAGAGTGGCTACTCCTCCACTCATATGGCGTTGATCATTGAAGTCTGCAGATATGCAATGATATGCAGCGGGTGGGTTCATTACCACTGTACGTGTATGGGAGGGTGGGTGGGTCAATACCTTCATACATGTATTGGAGGGTGGGTGGGTCAATACCGTCGTGTGGGTCTGTCCGTTTGTTTCTTTGTGTGTATGTGCAGTTCGCTGGATACCAAACAGATGGATCATTTTTTGTGAAATTTGATCCACCCGCCCACCAATATACATACAGTGGTATTGACCTACCCGTCCACCCATACACATACAGTGGTATTGACCCATCCGCCCACCCATACACATACAGTGGTATTGACCTACCCGCCCACCCATACACGTACAGTGAATTGAAGGCGATTGTTGTATCATTCTTTAAACTGTCTATTACGTCCTTCATGTCGCCCTCTATAACCAGGATAGGGTTGCTTGAAGTTTGAGGGGTTAATTGCTCGGCAGTCATATCTTGTAGGAGATTTAGTTTTTATGCACTTTCCTCCAATTCCAATCCAGCCACTGATGATGAGTCCTCGTTTGGTATAGGTATGTTGTTCATGTGGTCATTAAGAAGATCCTTAGTGGCCCTTACAATTTCTTTTGATACATACATTTTTCCTTTTTTGTTTATGTGGAGCCCATGTCTGGTGTGGTAGCACCTCTCGAGAAGATATAGGTCCAGGAGTTTGGCATGAGAGTTTAAGTATGTAACTTGCCTGATTATTGTATTTGCCTCTTTAATTAGTAGGTTTTCAGCAGAGTTAGGGCCTAAATCATACCTATATGGAATGGTGGACAGAATAACATTTGTGTGTTTGAATAATTCCAGTTGTTTATGCAAGTATTCCTGTAATGAAGAGAGGAAGCGTCCAGAATCTCCTACAGTTTCCTTAGTTATATTGTTTGTCCCTCCCATGAGTACAACACAATCATTCGGTGACAATTCATTAAATTCTGTAGAGTTTGTAACGGAGCGTATTATAGGTTCTAGGGGAGCACCTGGGTGACAATGATTAAAAATGTTTAGTTCGATGTTACTGGCTTTTAAAAGGTAAGAGGATAAGTCTCTTCCTTGGCTATCACTTGATATGATTACTTTGTTTTTGGTTTTTTTACTTGTCTCCATTAAATTATTAGCATGTGTTTTTATACATTTTTTAACTTTAGAGGACTTAGGTTTAGCTGAGTAGTATTGAGCTGTATATGACTTTGTACTGGTATTTATTAGTTCATTGTGGTCTCCATCTACTTTATCCAGGATTTCAAACCTATTTCTACTAATTATACTTGTGCGCATGGCAGGCTTGCAAGTAGACTTGGTTGTTTTTCTAACCCTAATCCATTTGCTAGGTTTTTGTTTGGTTTTGATTATGTTGTTAGCAATGAAGGTGTCATGTGCATGTTCTCCACCCATTTCTTTAAAGACCTGTTGGCTACAATTCAGCTCAGAACTACAGTTTGTTTTTATTTTTCCTGTAAACCAATCCGCAAATGGGAGATCAGGAGCATTAGGCACACAATAGTGGTATGCAATATACTTAGCATTAGCCAGGACATGTACTCCGCATTCAAACGATTGTTTTTGTTGAATACACGGCATCTCAATTACTCCATTACTGATACCGAGATTACTAGCAACAACTTGAGCTGAAGAGTTGTTATTTGGCCGTAATGAGTCAAACTGATATGCCTTATTATTTGATTTGTCTAAAAATAACAAGCTCCAGTGTGTACCCGAGTCTTCTTTTTCAACTTCCGAGACATTATTCAGACACAAAAAAACATATTTACTTTTGTCAAAGGAATCATTATCAAGATACTCGCCCACAGTCTCTTTAGTGCTGAATTTTATGGCAGTAGTAACAGAGGGGCCTAAAAATAACACATATTCTGAGTCAATACTGTCAGTCATAGCAGAGAAATAATCATTTAGGACAGAATCATCCACCCACTTGTCTTTATCCCAAGAGCGATTTGACTCGAGGCTCAGTAAATCATTTTTTACAGTACTTAAATTTAATTTCAGACTTTCGATAACTTTGTTTTTATAGTTTATATTTTCTTCTAGTGAGTCTATACGCAATTTAATTTCTGTTTTGTCTCGTGCTAAAGTGCTATTATCTTGCATTATTGAATCACATTTAGCAATACTACGACTAAGTTGGTCTTCAATTTCTTTTATTTTGTTTAAAAGAGTGTGATTTTCGTCCTGTACTACTTCTTGGCAATAAAAGGTACGATTTACGTCTTCTTCCCTTTGTTTTTTTTGAAGTTTAGTTTTGCTTCCAAAATAGCAGTCTCTCTAACAGACATGTCAAGCTTTTTACTATTTTCCTCTTTTTCCAAAAGGACTGTGTCACAATTAGTCATTAATAATACTAGCCTGGAAACAAGACTGTCTATTTCAACGTCAGGAAAGTTACTTATAATCTTATTTATTTCAAAACAAATGTTGGCTGCAAACATTTAGTTCAAAACAAGTGATCCTGCATGATATTTTGACACTAATCAGATTCAAAAACAACTTCTTCTAATAGTTTCATTTTATTCATAAAATAAAAAATAAAAATAATTATTCTTACTATTTTTCACAGTATATATTATCACAGTATAATACAAAATAAAATATTATGTTAATTTAGAATAATGAATATAAAAACATTCCATCCAATTAACAAGTCAATTTATGAATTTGAATATTAAAGTATCCCTTCAATTTGTAGAATGCTACTCCTGCTTCACAGCCATTTAGATTGCGTTGCTGTGTCAAACATGTAGGCATTTCAATAATTCCGCTGCCGGCAATCAGTCACTTGGGTTGTTGTCGTGCGGGAATAGGCTTGTTCCGAGGGAACTTTAGTTATGAGAGCGGCATAACTTGGATTGCTTGTGCGCATGTGCAAATTTTAATGATTTGGACGTGACCTTGTCCAATCTAATATAAATGGCTGTTTAGTGAAAGCTGAGTTATTTATATTAACACAGACGCTGGTTAAACTCACGTCAGTTGAACTATGTCCTATCGGTCTTGGAAAGCACAACCACTCGGCCTATTTACCGCGATACTTTAAAATGTATAAAGTGAATTAATTAACGAAAATTATTAAATAATTTACGGACACTATAACGTTGTTGTCATCACTGTAGGACCAAGCCTACCAACTACCTTATTTAGTTATTGTTTTTTTTCCCAAAATGTAACCATAAGGTATATCCTTATTTGGTATACCGACTTGCTTACATTGGGTTTTTTTAAGACTTGTATATGATATTTCACATTTGTGAGACAAATCTTCATATATACATTGAAACTACTCAAAGTAATACATGGTAAGTATTTTAGAACTATTAGTGTGATTTAAGTGGATGTCGATAAATTTTTACGATGATGTTTCCGTTGAAATGGAATGGTGTCGTTTGCGATAAGAATGAATGTGATAACAGTGATGGAGCATTTAGAGATACAGGAATGTTTACACGACTTATGTTAAGATGAGTTTACTTTTATATGATAATATTTACATAGGGGTGATTTATTTTGTAAGGTACATTTTATTTTAGTTTTGGTTTTTTAGTTGGGTAATCATGGTCATGTTCTAAAGCTCGTTTTTTGCTAATTAAATGGTGTCCGTATGCTAGTGTATCTATGCTGTTTTCCAAGATGTATCTTTTATCGTCAAAGGGGGAAAGTGATAGTTTGGAAATGTGTTGTGTGTAAATGTTATGTTTGTAACTACGAATGTTTAAAGCGGATGTGGTTTTTGTCAGATGGTTAAGCAAACAGTCTTTATACATTTGATGTCTTAATTGTTTTTTATCGCGACTCGGGGGACGCCTTTAGCCACCTTCTTTTCCTCTAGATCTGAATTTAGGACGAAGTAGCATTTTGCTCTCAAGCCAATTATTTCCCTAGCCGGATTGGAATTGGAATTTAGTTCATCTTTAAATTTTCCTATCGCTTTTTTGTTTACATTACTATAGCATGGGTGGCTAGGTGGGTAGTTGGACGTGTCAAAAAGGTGTAATTCGTTTTTCATGTCTGCGTAGACATCCGGAGTATATACATTTTAAAATAGTGAGTCTGTGTCAGTCATGCAAAGCTTAACGTTTTTCCCGTACTTTGCAACTGCCCAATTATAATGAAAGTTATACATGATCAATTTTGAAATTTCTAAGACGAAGAACCCGATATAAATGGGTCTGTTTAAAAAGATCGTTTGTTTTTTCAAAGCCAATCCCGTGATGTCTTTATTGTATGCAAAAAATGTTTTAAGTCTGGGACTAGCTGTCCATTTGACCAATTGCTTTTCATTAGTGACCAATTTTAAATCAATACGTGACCTAACATTTTCCAAACTCTTTCCATATGTCGCATTATTTATTAATTTAAAGAAGTCTTTTTCAAAATTATTTTTAGCTTCTTTTCTTTTTTCTGTATTGAAATTGATAAATGGGGCTAACCTGGCAGACTGTTTAAAACAGAGAGCTCTGTGGACTTTGGTTAGTACAAGTCCCAATTGTAAGTAAAGTTTTAGAGTCCTGTAGTGTACAGCGTATTTTGTTTTGTCACATAGGGTAGTTAGATATATTTCAGTCTTGGCGTTTTTATAGTCGATTTCATCAAGTAGGTCCTTATAGTATGGGGAAAGCATATCGTCTGTCACTACTTTTCGTTCGGGGGCCAGTTAAGAGTCAGAATGTAAGTCGTGTAAAAGGTCTGGGTAGTGTAAGTCAACTTCTAAAATGTAACCTATGTCAGAGTCGTCGGGTACTTTTGTAATGTCAATGTCCTGTGGGTCGATCCACTTAAAGTCAGACTCTGGGAGTCTATCAGAAATACTGGTCCCGTACAAATTGTTACAGTCTAGGTAAAGGAGGTAGTTGGTTGGTTTTGTGTTGTCAAAATGTGGTAGGTAGGGGTTGTTAGCCTGAGCGTGCCGATTGTGTATCATGGAGACAACGCCCCGGATCCAAGACTCAACAAAGAGGTGGTGGTCAATGTCTGTAAGTAGTTCGAGTTTTACGTCTGTCATTTTTAGCATGGAATTCCATGCCAGTCCGGGGGCAGAGTAGACGTTACACGGGTCAATACCGTAGTAAGTCATACTAGTCATCCTAAAGTTTTCAAAAACGTCGGCAAGTAATAGTATGTCAGTTAGTAAGTATAGGTCGTGGTACTGTTTCAAAGTGGTCATATCAAAGGCGGTCCACACAGTATGTGCGTGTAAGTAGTCTTCATCGGTGATTGGTGTTTGTGTAAGGTCATAGTAGAACGCCTCCTTGGGAGGAAGTTCAGTATCATTGAATTTAGATTCGTCTGTCATGTAAGAATAGGGAAAGACACCTTTGCGTAGAAGTAGTTCAGTATTGGTCATACACTGCCCTAAAATTTGGAATTTGGAAGCCCCGTCAGTAACTTAGTTGGACACGAGTGTGTCCAAAGAAGCATTTAAGAATTGGATCGAGTCCAAAAATCGTAGTGACCCAAGGGTGACTGAAATGTACCGTTCGCTAGTAGTAGCGATACATGACAGTTTTTATTTTTTGAATTTACCTAACCCTTGGATCAGGTGGTGGCAATCATAACCTCTGAGGTTATGGAAAAAGACTGGAATATGATCGGGGACTTTATAATTTAGATTGCATAAAGTGTGGTGGGCGGGTCCCAAGAACTCACCCGTTAGGGGATTATGGTTGGCCACTTTGTCACCGTCTTAAGGTTTTTTACAAAGGTGACAGGTGGTAGCGTTTTGGAAAATGATTTTGTCTTGTGGAGACATTTTAATCGGGATATTCTTTTTAATAATGGGTAAGAGTTCCTCAGACTCTGCAATCAAACAATTTAGAAAAGTGTCAACAACATGGGAGCCGCTATAGGCTTTGGGTTGTTTTACGGGTTTACCGTTACTATCAATGATTACATAACAAAAGCCAGAGGGGACGTGATGTGCAGTCTTTGTAGTGTGTGAAGTAGATGGATTATTGAGTGTTGTGTCGATCGGAACAACAAAGGACTTAAAGTCACAGTATATGGTAAATGGTACTTTATGGGTTAGTGTGTAGTTTTTGAAATACATGTATTTTTCGTCATCAGTCGGTAGTCTGGTCTTTTGTGCTCCGTGGGGTGAGCACAAAGGTAAGTGGTTAGTAAGTAAGTATTTAGTCCGAAATCTGTGTAGGCAGTAGTCACAGTAGAACATAGCTGGGTCGTGTTTAGTTAAGTGAGATAAAAGTCGGGACATGTTAGTGATCAGACAGTAGTGGGTAGTCGTGTCAGTAGTCAAAAGTAACAGGTTTACGTGTTGAACTCTAAATTTTTCTTTTGTTATTATTAGGGGGTAAATTTCGTCTTTTTCAAATCCAAAGAAGTTGACTGATATAGCAGGGTTCAATTTTTCAAATTTATCTACATCGGTAATTTTGACAGGATAGCTAATACCAGACATATTTACTTTATTTTCACGTTTTTTGTAATAGCTTATTCGTCTATGTCGGTCCGGGTACAATTGGGCAAGTACAGAGTACAGGAAACATTTTTCATCATCGTTCTTAACATTTACAATTCCTTTAGAGGGGTGAAAAATT